>CM031235.1:214567401-214647241 GCA_018340775.1 Taxus wallichiana var. yunnanensis | reverse complement strand
ATTACAAAACTTATATATGATCAATTTACTCATTTTTAGTTGTTATTTAGAAAAAATCAAATACATGAAGTTATGTTCCAAAATTTGTGTCTCGTACACTTACATTTTAATTTTTCCTACTTTCTCGACTTATAAAGTTATTATATTAATTAGAAAAAAATTTAATAAATTTTCGCAACAATATTCAACATTTTTAAATTCTTGTATGAAATTTCATTTAAAAATTCATTTGTTTTCTTAAAAAAAAGTGTGTACATACACAGAACATTTCTTATGTTTTCAAAAACTTACTATCGAATTCTTTGAAATGAGAAATTTTCACATAATTATCCCATTTGGGTATTGTAAAAATTACATATTTATAGATTAGACTCAAAATGTCACAATTTATCTCCTTAAATTCTCATAAAATTATTTGACAAAGTAACTCTCGAACGCGTCTCTCCAAGGTCATGTATTGCTATGGTTAAAAAAAATAGGCAATTTCCACTTATCCGGCCCCCATTTTGACCCTCAAAAGATCTCGGCATCTACCTAGTAGATATAGATGATCAGATGATCAACTATATTATATATGAGGTGAGCATAGTGTCACATGGTGAAAATTTTGTTGAAGAAACTAGGTGAGTATCGAGGTAGTTAGTAAGTATATGGGGGACAATAGTAAAAGTGGGATAGTGAGTAAGGTGGAGGATATTGGTGTTTTTAATATAGAGACCACTTAGATGAGAGAAGGTGAGAGAAGGTATAAGATGGAAGTGAGGTTTTAGGAATAGAAATTCATATAAAGGATGGTTCTATTGGCATCTTGTAGGAGTTTGGATGTAATTTGGGTCATACAAGTGAATGTAGAGATGGAGATTAGATGTGGTAGGAATTTTGAATTGAGGAAATTTGAAAATGGTTGGAGGAATGGTGGATTGATGTCATTACATACTTTTCATATTTTTAGAATAGAAAAGAATAAGATTTTCATATTTATATTTTTTTGTTTGTTTACAAATGTATTAGTAAAAATAGGGAGAAATGTAGTCCTAAGAGTAGTGATAAGGTTAAGTTCATGGAGATGGTAGGGCCAAAATATGTTCCAAAATGTTATTTTGACTAATATGCATATGGAAGTCAAAATAATGTGACTGTAATTTCATTTCCTAGGTTTGGTGGTCACTGAACAAAAATTATTGAAGAAATCATATGCGGTATAATTCACGTGTGATCTTATTGATAAGTTTGTTTTTATGGTCTTGAAGATAGAGGATATAGTAGGGATTGTAGATAAAAATCACACGCATATTAATATCCTACTATGTCATTGTTATGTTATTTATATGCATCAATCTTAAGAAAGAAAATTATTCACTAGAGACACCATCTTTTTTTCCATATAAGTCTTTCATTGATTTTTTTTTGTACTTCTCTTCCACATCTGTCATTTCTATATCCGCTCAAAGTTAGGTCGAGGGGTCCTTGTTTTTCTCGTCACTTCATATTTTTCATTATTTATATAAGGAAACCAAGACTCCACTCTGGACACTAGCACTCGTGATCTTGTGTCCATTCTAGATTATTCTATCCTTTTTGTTATTTTTACACATTCTAACATTTGTGGTAAAAATTTCTCCTTTTTGTCTTTATCTTGCACTTTTAGCCATTATGTTATGTCACTAGTGTTGAAATTAAAAAAAAATCCATATATATACAAAAATGCACATTATTATTTTTGTTGGCAATTCTAAGGGTAGTCACATCTACATACTATCATTAGCATCAAAGGGACTATATGTTTGGGCTGTATACACTACATAGGAAGGAGAATTGTTGAATTACATTTCCTACATTTGCATCTAATATAGCTATAACCAACTATCATGACATCATTGGTGTGAGGGAAACCTAAAGAAATTATTTCACAAATAAGCACACATGACTACATGGATTCTTGAATGTAGTGCATCTCTTGGTAATAAGTTCACTCTTTGATTGACCACCAAGGTCTATCGACTTCAAAATTTTCAAATTTCATTAATATTTGATGTGTTTATGAGCTTGTGCAAGTAGCTAGTGTTTGTTTTTCAAATTGCAAGTGTGATTGAAAACCCTAATAGCTAAGCTAACCCGATAAACTAGAGATTAAAGTGACAGTCTTCATAACTAGAAAATAAGAAGTTCCTAACATTTAAAGATACGCCAATTCTTAGAGTCAAACACCAAGTGTCCAGTTCCTCTATCCTCTTGTAGAAGCCCATGTCCCGGATATGTACAGATCTAAATAAATCTTAACAAGATTCATGTGACATCATTCCATACCGGATCAAGTATACATACATTAAATGATATCTACAGATAACACATAAATCAGCTAAGTCACCTAACTTTCCCATTTTCTTATAGTCTTGCATTGCTTGAGAACTTAGCACTTGTATTTTATTATATTTTATCATATTGTAAATTGTTAGTTAATTTGAAATCATATTTAATCTAAATTAAATTAAATAATTTGGTAAACCCACCTGTTATTTGAACTCCTTTCCCTAAGATCCCAAAACCCTCATGGCTAAAAATAGGTTCCCATCTCCCAAGCATGATATGACATATATGTGTATGCACCCTATTTTTTCCAATGCCTCGAAAAATTTGAATTCCATGACCTCATGCAAGATCCCCAATATAATCCCATAATCCTCTAACAACTCTTTGACTTGAAAAAAGCCTTTACTTTCTCTTTCAAAACAATTGAATTTTCATTGTCTCCTCTAACCAAAACTTTGCTTCATGTTCTCCCTCATCCACCATAGTCACCTTCCATGCTTCATCCTCTTTCCTTCTCTTATGGGACATGATCATATTAATATATATTCTTTACATGATGAGGTTATTTCTTGTGAACACATAGATATTAATATATCTACTTCGATAATGAAAATGTAAATGTGCATAATGATGTTCCTACTAGACTAATACGCATATGGAAGTCAAAATAATGTGACTGTAATTTCATCATTTCCTAGGTTTGGTGGTCACCGAACAAAAATTATTGAAGAAAGAATATGCAAAGTATAATGCACATGTGATCTTATTGATAAGTTTGTTTTTATGGTCTTGAAGATAGAGGATATAGTAGGGAGTGTAGATAAAATCACACGCATATTAATATCCTACTATTTCATTGTTATGTTATTTATATGCATCAATCTTAAGAAAGAAAATTATTTACTAGAGACACCATCTTTTTCCATATAAGTATTTCATTGATTTTTTTGTACTTCTCTTCCACATCTGTCATTTCTATATCCGCTTCCGGGTTAGGTCAAAGGGGTCCTTGTTTTTCTGTCTCTTCATATTTTTCATTATTTATATAAGGAAACCAGCACCCACTCTGGACACTAGCACTCAGGATCTTGTGTCCATTCTAGATTATTCTATCCTTTTGTTATTTTTACACATTCTATTATTTGTGGTAAAAAAATTCTCCTTTTGTCTTTATCTTGCACTTTTAGCCATTGTGTTATGTCACTAGTGTTGAAATTCAAACAAAATATCCATATATATACAAAAATACACATTATTATTTTGGTTGGCAATTCTAAGGGTAGTCACATCTACATACTATCATTAGCATCAAAGGGACTATATGTTTGGGCTACATACACTACATAGGAAGGAGAATTGTTGAATTACATACCCTACATTTGCATCTAATATAGCTATAACCAACTATCATGTCATCATTGTGCGAGGAAACCTAAAGAAATTATTTCACAAATAAGCACACATGACTACATGGAGTCTTGAATGTAGTGCGTCTCTTGGTAATAAGTTCACTCTTCGATTGACCACCAAGGTCTATCTCGACTTCAAATTTTTCAAATTTCATAAATATTTGATGTGTTTATGATCTTGTGCAAGTAGCTAGTGTTTGTTTTTCAAATTACAAGTGTGATTGAAAACCCTAATAGCGGAGCTAACCGATAAACCAGAGATTAAAGTGACAAGTCTTCATAACTAGAAAATAAGAAGTTCCCCAACATTTACAAATACGCAATTCTTAGAGTCAAACACCGTTGTCTAAGTTCCTCTATCCTCTTGTAGAAGCCCATGTCCTGGATATGTACAGATCTAAATAAATCTTAACAAGATTCATGTGACATCATTCCGTACCGGATCAAGTATACATACATTAAATGATATCTACGAGATCACACATAAATCAGCTAAGTCACCTCCCTTTCCCATTTTCTTATAGTCTTGCATTGCTTGAGAACTTAGCACTTGTATTTTATTATATTTTATCATATTGTAAATTGTTAGTTAATTTGAAATCATATTTAATCTAAATTAAATTAAATAATTTTGTGAACCCACATTATTTGAACTCCTTTCCTAAGATCCCAAAACCCTCATGGGTAAAAAATAGGTTCCCATCTCCCAAGCATGATATGACCTATATGTGTATGCACCTATTTTTTCCAATGCCTCTGAAGAATTTGAATTTCATGACCTCATGCACAATCCCCAATATGATCCCATAATCCTCTAACAACTCTTTGACTTTGAAAAGCCTTTACTTTCTCTTTCAAAACCCTTGAATTTTGCATTTTCTACTCTAACCAAAACTTTGCTTCATGTTCTCCCTCATCCACCATAGTCACCTTTCATGCTTCATCCTCTTCCCCTTCTCTTATGGGACACGATCATATTAATATAGATTCTTTACATGATGAGGTTATTTCTTGTGAACACATAGATGCTAATAAATTACTTCGATAATGAAAATGTAAATTTGCATAATGATGTTCCTACTAGTAGTCAAGATGAATGTAACTCTCTATCTCCTACTCTTTGTACTTCTAAAATTGTTTCCAATGATTTCCATGATAAATATAATGATGGTACTCCGTCAAGATATTTATATATTTATTATACTCTTGATTAAATCCTCGCTTGTGAAAACATAACTCATAGTGACTCTTATTTTGCTTTTGATCATGAACATGTTAGTGATGATTTTTCTTCTATTAAGACTATTTAATGTTAATTATTTACTCCTCTTTCTTCTAATTCTGAATTTTTTTCAATGTTTCCCATGATGATTCCACTCTATCCCTAATGAACCTTTCTGTGTCTCTTGATCATACACATAACATCCCCATGAGGCCTCCATGTTCCTCTCCTCCTCTTACACCTTCTTCTCCTCCTTCCACATCCACTCCTCCTCAAGTTCCTCGATCACTCATAATGGAAAGATCCAACTCCCGAATGTGCCTCTCTAACTCTCTAACCATTCCTTCACACGATATCATATCCCTCATGCCTATTTTTGGTAATTTGCAATCTCAAGTTCACACCCTTACCCTCGAAAGTAAATCCTATTAATATTCCATTAACAATAATTCTCTTCATGGAAATCACATTGCTAAAAAGATTCACAATTCTACTTTCCCAAGGACTTCACCATGCCCACTTTCTCATGTTTTGATAGCACCTACAATCCTTGTTTACATTTAAAGCATTACCATTTAACCATGGCTACCTATTCCAATGCTCGTTTGTTACTCAAAGCCTTTTTCATAGCCTTGTTGATCATGTTCTCCAATGGTATGCTCATATTCCTTGTGGATCCATTAGTACTTATTATTATATGGAGGATGCTTTTCTTATATTTTTATTTCTAACAATTGTCCTAAAGTTACATACAAACACTTTCCTTGTTTGCATCAAGGAAAGAATGAACCAATTTTAGATTTCATTTTACGCTTCAATTGTTGCATGCATCAGTCATTATTTCACCCTATTGATTTAGAAAAGCAATTTATCTATTGTCGTGGTTTAATTGCTCCTTAAAATAAAATCTATTATATGACACATGCAAATAATTTACTCTTTTGTCTTTATAAAGTTACTAATTTAGAAAAATACCTCATTGGAGATAATTTCTTAACACCTTCTCCCACTTCTTATAGTCCTGATATTACTAATAAGTCTTCATCTTTTCCATCTATTGACCCTCCTACACACTCCCCATATCCACCTCTGCACAAGCACCTTCCTTCTCCACCGTGTTGTAAGCATTCACCTAAATATTCTTCATCTCCCACTCTTGTACAATTTCACTTCTCACATAATGTTAAACCACATGTTGTCCTACGAACCTTACTTGATAAGTGACTCATCCTTCTACCTTCTAACCAACATCATCCACCTCACTACTTGCATCACCAACATGACCACCCTTTCTACAATTTTCAGCACATCAATGGCCACTCTGAAAATGACCGGTATGCTCTTCATGATTTCCTAAAACAATTAGAATAAAAAGGTGTCATTGATTTTCGTTTCTCTCTCTCTCTTGTGATAAATCTCTCTCTCTCTCTCTCTCTCTCTCTCTCTCTCTCTCTCTCTCTCTCTCTCTCTCACATCCACAAGAGGTCTCTTTCCACTATTCACTTGTCTCCTTCACCTCCTAAATTTATCATCTTCCCACCTCCTAAGATCATTATTCATCCACATCCTCCAGCTAATCCACCTATAGTCACATCCTCTCATCACTCACACATTTCTACCACATCCCATTGGCTTCCTAAGCCTCTTGCTTCCACACTTCCTATCACTACACCTCCCATTATTGACACTATTTCTTCCGACATCTAATTCGGCACTTAACCTCACACCATTTTTACTTCATATGCTCCCTTCATGCCTCATAGACCTCTTCGTCTCTAGTAGATAACATCCATTTTCCATCTTATTACCAAATGATGCACTCGTGATCTTAAGGTGCATACATGACTATTGAGGTAATTCTTACTAAAGTGAACCTTACTCTCACATTGGGGGTAATCGCTCTTCTTCCCCATTTTTTCTCATCACATGCAATTATGAACATTATTTTACATCTCATAATTATGAAATTATAAACACATCATCATTTTCCTCGTTATCTTACCCGAATCACATTTTTTCATTTATTTATCTACCACATTACATCACATACATACATTTATACTTATTACATGTTATACCATACATTCCTATTCACACACATTCTTTATCTAGTCCATTACTTGGTTATTCTTTCCACATCATAGCACATTTCAACCATCAACAATATATATCAAATCAACCATCCCAACAATGCCTATAGAATCTATCAAACTAAATAAACACTACCAAGAACATATCATCATCACATAGTATACAATGCACATCAACAATAAATGTGACATAAACACAAGTGTGTGTGTGTGTATACATATATATATATATATATATATATATATATATATATATATATATATATCCTCCAAAATCATAAGTTAAAAATACAATCGTTGGGGAAAGCCTCCATGCATCAATACATCATATATAATGCATCATCTATCATCCTTGATATCACTATCTACAATCGTGGAAGCTCTAGAACTAGAGGATTCACCATTGATCTCAGCCTCTATACCTCTCTAGCTGACTCCGTAACATAAAAATATCCGTCATATACTACACATATCGACCATGTAGCTCCACATATTGTGTAAATATATCTTGAGCTAGGCCTCCTCCTCCTACAACCTCTCTTTCTCACTCGCTCTTAGCGAGCCTCATCAAGCTTGCTCAAAAACTGTGCATGTCACCGCTACTATAGCCCCGACTCAAACAAATGGGCATGCTCAGCCGAAATAGCATTAACTCGATAAAAATACCTCCTCCCTAGGGGCACCTTTTGAGTCATTGTGTTAATGGAGGTGTCTACATTCAAGTGACCAATACGCATCCCCTATAATCCCATAACAAACATTAACTATTACACATCTTTACACATCAGTCAAGAAACAATAAAAACATACAAAATAAAACAATACTTACGCTTTGTTATCGTCGTTCTGCTACATCATCTACATTGGGGGATGGTACGTGCCCTCAAATCCTCCAAATTTTGGCCCATCGACCACATCCACCAATAATGGAAATAGAAACACCCATCGAGTGTCACCCACCACTAGCTATACGCGTCGGTGCACCATGCATCATCCACTGTATATGCTCTATGGAAATAACCACCTCATCGGACTCGGATTCACTTGATGTGCTCATGTCGGGCCCGACATCGCCCCTAGTTGTCTCACCGCGCTAGTTGATCGACACCATATATGGTTTAGGGGCACATCCTCGGGCCATGCCAAACAAAGTGTAGATACTTTCTCACCCCTGAAATAACTCACTCACCCCAGGAAATGATCCTCTAACCAACCTGGTGCATTGTATGCATCACAACTCCACAACATCCTCTACCCATTTGTCATAGTCTATATACAGTCTCCATATTATGGCCCCTAGGCCCATCTGATCTATAATCAACCTATATGTGGTTGTAACCATCCTCCTATTACGGGTTCCCATTCACCTCACCGTAAATATCTTAGATGGATCCCAATCACCTATGTCCCACCAAGTGTCCTCAATATAGAAATATTCTCATATGCCCACACATGTAACAAATTAGTGGCTCCTAGCCCACCACCATGATCCTCATATGTAAATATATATAATTTCTTGTACAAATGGGCTAATACACACCACACCCAGTGTATATCTAGTACCATGCTCCTTGATGTTGTGACAAATATCATGCATCCTGTACAAAATCCCAACTCCACCACCCTCCACTACCATCAATATCTCTATCACAACTACAATAAATTTCTACAATTGTGGAACCACAGATCTTAAAAAGCATCCAAACTTATTTATGTGTCTCATCCCGTACTCGTGTCCCCGTAAAATATTTTCGTGTTGCTCTTATCTCGACTATGGGAATTCAATATGGCAATGATATGTACTCTCTCTCCTACTATGGGAAACCTTAATATCCTATAAACATCCTCTAGTGCTATAGTCATAAGGCATGTTGGAAAACAAAATGTATAAGTACTTGTGCACCGTCGCTCACACAAAGAAATCAATATAGACATATTATTGGGTGTATCCCCATTCTAGAAATGTGTCATGTGCTTTGAGATGGTCCAATATATCCCACTCAACATTTGACAACCCTAAAGTAAGTAATGTACTTAAGTGATGACCCACACATAACTCTCTAGAGTGTATGTCCCTCTACACAACACAAAAAGAAATGGAATTATTACATTAATGCACCATACATACAAAAATTCACTCATCATATCATCAAATTAATCAAAATATAAACATTTCACAAAATAGTGTTAACACCGCCATGGGACACTAGCGCCCACAAGCAGAGTCACGACGTTCTGTAGTGCCTACCTCTTCTTACCATAGTTTCCTTTTCCGACTCATTACTTTGATAGATGATGGAAATGGACTTTAGCATCATTTGATTACTATATTTTTTTATGTTTCATTTGAAGAAATTTATGTGATTTGGGGCATATTTCCAAACTAGTATTGTGGTTATTTCTTAGCTCTTGCATATATGATCATGGATATCAACATATTATGTTATAGTGACTTCATTTCACATGTAATGGATTTATTTATGGTTTCATCATATACTTAGCTATCATTTGAATTGTAATGGCTAATCGATGTCGTCGTCTATTACTTAAATGAAAGATATAGTTTGGAGTCAAGTATGGATGTATATGATTAGTGTTAGCCATTTCATACTGACATTACTTAGGTATGGTTAGCATGTTTTATCCATGCATGATTTATTGAGATTGTTTAATTGTTATATTTTATTAGGTAGGTATGTTTAATGTTTTCATTGAGTGTGTAGATTACAAGGCACAAGAGAATGTGGGTTTCAAAGCTACACTTTGGGTTTGCACAAGTGGCCGAATGGGCCGAGTCCTAGCCATTTTTGTTGTGTGAAGCCTTATATTTTGTTGCATGTCGTGTTTGGGCACCATGGGTGACCCCCTTATTGTAATTTTATTATTAGTTATTTATTTAGTCTTGTATGTGCTAGTTTAGGGACCTAGTGGTCCCTACTTGTGCTAAATTGTGTTTAATGTTAATTAAGTGGGTTGTTAGAGGTATGGGACCACCTAAGTTTCACTTGGGTGGGCCCCACCACCTCAAATCTTGTGCCATTTAGCCCAAACTCTGATTTCAAGCTAAAAGTGGCAATTTTGGTGATCACTTTTCATTTTGGGAGCTTCCCTATCATGGAAAAGGACCCCTTGGACCCTACCTATGGGTAGGGGGTCTCTTTTCAAGGCCAAATGGGATTTTCCCTCCCATTTGACCCCTCACACATCACTTTCTTGTAAGAGAGTTGGTTTTTGTGTTTATTAAAAGTTGGAGAGGTTTTGGTTTTAATCACATTTTGGGAAATTTGGATTTTACCTCCAAAATAAGAGTTTTTTTATTCTTGATTATTTTTTTAATCTATGTGTGGGGAGATGAGAAGGGTAACACATGTCACCCTCTCATTTGGGGGTTCATTTATTGGTTTTATTTTAATGTTCCCTCATGGAGAGGGGTTGCAACTCTTTGGTCATTCTTGCATTTTAGGAGTTGGATATTGTTATCTAATTTTGCCCCTCGGGAAATATTGATCAAACACAACCTTGCACAGAGAAGATGGAGGTTGGTTCGGTTGTGTGAGCTCACATTCGATTTCAAAATCAGATTGCATATAGGATCATAAATGAAATGTAAGATCAATAAAAGGTGACCAAGAGAACGATGAAGGAGATCAAAGCTCAAGGAAGAAAAATGGAGAAAAGGCTTGAAGTTTTAAGTTTTTTTGTATTTTGGCACTTCGAGAAACAGGGGAAAATGGCCAATAATATCAAAATCCTGAAGTTCGAAAGTCTTAAATTTCATAATTTCATGTTTTGAGGTTTCAAACTTTCAGGGCATGAAGTTGGAAAATTGGCCCCAAATTTCTGAAATCCCAAAGTCCGAAAGTCCAAAATTTCAGATGTTTGGGTTTTCTCGGGTTTTGGGGACCTTGGGAATCATGCCGAGAAATGAAGTAGCAAAGTCTGAAATCCTAAAGTCTGAAATTTTGAATTAAAATTTTTGGGGTTTCTAGATCTCGGAGATTTTGGGAATCATGTCAAAATGAAGTGGAAAATTCCGAAATCCCGAAGTCGAAAGTCTGAAAATTCAAACATTTAGGATTTCTAGATCTTGGAGTTTTGGGAATCATGCGAGAAACACAACGAGCAAAATCCCAAAATCTCGAAAGTGTGAACTCCAAAATTTTGGACTTTGAAGTTTCAAGGTTTCGAACTTCGAGTTTCGAAGTCTCGAGCCCCAAAGCATGAAAATCACACCTCAATGTCTAAAACTCTAAAACGTGAAAGTCTCGAAATTTTGGACTTTTAGGATTTTAGGTTTTGAACTTTGAAAACTCTCAAGCCACAATTTTTGCAGAATGATACCTCGACCTTCAGATGGCCATAACTTTTGACTGGGAGCTCAGATTTGTGCAAGAAAGAACTTTTTGGAAATATCTCAACTTTTTGGATATCTTTAAATTAGTGGGACTAAGTTTATTAAAAATGAAAAAATTTTAGGTGTCGACTTCTCACCTACCAAATAATGAAGGTATGGGCTTCCTTTCTTTCCCAACAAGGAATAGTACATGGAGATATGGGTTTTGTCAGTGGAACCCATCATTTTGTAGGAGAATTCAATGCATTTTTGGGTGGTTGGAGTAGGATTTCAAAATTCTTCTATCTCTTCTCTCATTCTTCCTATATATTGTAAGGAGGGGCATTTTTCTAAAGGTTGGACATTTTGGCTTTTGCACCCTCCCTTCTTCTCTTTCTATAAGTGAATTTGTGGAGTTCAAACCTCCCATTCAAATTGTAATGCAAGTTTGTGCCTCTTGGCCATTGTAATGGAAATGTATCAAATTTTGGAGCAATAAAATAAGTTTGTGGATGATTTCAACCCTCTCTTGTGTTCATTGTATCTTCATGATCTCTCATTGCAATCTTGGTTATTTTTGCATGATGGTTGTATTACATTTTTTATGGTTTGTGTTTAATGGAAAAGCAGGTGTTCAACATTCCTTTGGTGCATCACCTTTGTTAGTTTAGGTTTATTTTTTTTGCATCTTCTTAACCCTGTCTCCTTGGAAAGTTAGAGTATATTTTAGAGTAGATCCTCTACAATTTGAATGTGTGCATCAGAATAGAGGAATAGGAACCGGCCTTCATCCAGAGAGCTTTCCCGATTGCAAAGTCCCACACTTTGGGAAAAGCTCCATGTTATGCAATCACACTGAGAGTTTCAACCCATCGAGTTGCAGACATTTAGGGGTGTTGTGATTATGCATCAATAGTTTTGGCACACCCGGTGGGACAAGAGGTCATTCCATAAGATTTGAAGGAATTTTCAAGAAATTGGACTTAGAAATTGCAAGTTCTCCAATTTCAGACTTTTCACCTCTCAAGATGAACTCCGAAATCGATTTTTGGGGCTTAACTTGCTCAAAACAAGTCCAAATTTCACCAGTTGATAGATCGGGGCTAATCTTCAAAAGGGTATTTTTAGTTTTTTGAAATTTTGATTTTCAAAATTTTGAGAGTTTTTTGAATTTTGGGTTTTAGGATTTCAAGATTTCGGGTTTTGATTTTAGATTTTTGGGTTTTAGGATTTCAAAATTTTGAAGACTTTCCAAATTTTGGTTTCGGTTTTGAGACATTGGAAGTCTTGCATTTTTGGGTTTTTGGGATTATCATTCCAAATCAAATTTTCAACCTCCAGAATATCAAATATACAGGTCCTTCAAGGTTTTAATTTTTATTTTGTCAAGTTTGGTGTGTAACTTGGAAAAATATAGCCTTTAGAGGCTCATTTCCCAACACATATGGTGACTCGAAGGGATAGAATTCAAGTGGTGTAGCAACACAGGTTTCCCAAGTACATGAGAAGAATTCAAACTAGGTCTGATACTCGAGAAGAGGGACTATTTGTCTACTTACAATTATCACCAGGAAGAGGAAGGAGAGGAAGAAGACCACAAAGATCACCATCTCCACCTAACAGGACTTTGTCTACACCTCCACCTAGTAGACCTTTTCTTCAATCAACGAGAGTTCTCTCGACCAATCAAGATGGCACAACCCAATCCCTATGTCAACTTCACGAGCAAGTAGCCCACTTTCCCTAAATGCTCAAAATCAGGTCCCAGATTGTAGCACTAAAGAATATTCCCTATTTCATAGAGAAAATCATACTACTCCTATTGACCACATCAAGACATCGCCAATGTCTGTGTAATTCATGAAATCAATGAAATGGATATTGCGGTCAAGTTGTTAGCTTCATCTTTTAAGGGTAAAGCTTTGCAATGGTTTAGAAGCCTAACAAAAGGTCTATCTAGAATTGGGACCATTTGTGCATAGCCCTCCATAATCAATTTGGGGAAAAGGGAGATAATCTATCTTTATTGGAACAATTGACAACAATCAAGAGGGCTCCTAATGAGCAAATGATAGATTTCAATTTCATTTCCAAGGACATGGGATAGGATTCCGATAACTGTTAGACCAACTGTCGAAGGAGCATTCCTCTATTTCTTGAAGGCTATAAATTCAGATATAGCCATGATGATCCAATCAATGGGAGGTATAAATTTACCCAGAGCCTATAACATTGCTATTAGAGATGAAAAATGCTTGATTCAAGTTGGTAAGCTAGCACCAAGGCCACCAATGCCTCTCTATCCAAGACATGGGAGCTCCTACAACTAGTCAAACACCAGAATTGAATCCCATTCCACCCCCTAGAAATCAAAGAAATAATGAGGCTTCTACTTCTTCAAGCACTTCAAAAGAGTTACAAGAGGTTATGAAACAACTACAAAACCTAGGAAATGAGCTAGTGACTATCAAGAGACAACAAGCTCAAGAGTTCTAGCCATATCAACCTCAAAATCAAGTATCAAGCTAGGCCCCCATATCAACAAAATAGACCACCAACTCAGGCTATAAATCAAAACTAGAACCAAGGACAACCTCAAGCTTGCCAGGCCATTCCGACCATATGATCCAAAATGTAGCTTCAACATTGAGAGCCTTGGTTCCAACACAAAACAACATGGCACAAGAGTATGAAATGGTGTTACCCCTGCAATCTACCTCACAATCAATCAATGTGTTTCAATGGTGCACTAAATCTAGGCCTTGATGGTACAGACCATTGGTGTGTCCCAAGAACCAAGTCAAGAGGAAATCAGCAGCAAGAAACTCAACAAGAGGCACCTCAATGGAAACCACATTGGTTAATTGGAAAACAGAAGACTTTGTGGAGTTAATCAACTCCTTTTCAAGGTGTGGCTGCCAACACATGGTCAAAGAAGAGGAACATAGAGGAGGGAAAACCATCTAATCCTAGTTGTTTCTCATCCCACTCCTACACAACAAGGAGTTAGTAGACCAAATGCAGCCCCGAATGTGCAAAATCAGCCTAAGGCACCCATTGCAGCAACACATGTGCCTATTCAAGCTCTAGAAAAGGTTATGCCAAGTAAAGGGAAAAAAAAGGATAATTCATCCCCTTTCAACATCATCGATCAAATGAAGAAAACACATGTGAACATTTCCATGTGGGAGTCACTAGAAATCCCAGGACAACGAGATTTGTTGCAAGCTGCAATGGCCAATTGGTCTATCTCGAATGGATCAAACCAAAGACATGAGAAAGTTCTCACTAATGCAATGCAACATGGTGGGGTCAACAAGAAAAATTTGAAGCCTCCACCATTCTATGTGTCATTGATTTTTGGGAACCACTTGGTACATAACTGCATGATCGATTCAAGGGCAAGTAGCTTAGTGATGCCAAAGCAAAAATAGCAATCAATTGGGTCTAAAGTATGAGCCAGTGTTGAAAGGAGTAAGTAAGTAGATGGATGGAAACAAAGTCAAGTAGGAATGGTTGGGATCATCAAAGGGTTAAGCCTTACATTACATGCATGTCCAAATGTCATAGTTTGCAAGATGTGTCTATGTAATTGACTTTCCACCACTCTTTGCACTATGTCTATCAAGAGACTTCACTGCCAAAATTGGTGGATATCTATCTACAGATTGGTCACACATGATTTTCAGGACAAGGTATGGAGCCAAAGGCAACAATCAGGTCATAACCAATTACAAATTTCACATTGAGCCTCATGTGCCAAGTCCTATCAATGCAAATTTCTTAGCCTTTGATCAAGAAGAATGTTCAAATGATCTAGAAATGTACTAAGGTTGAGGTATTCCATATTTAACTCTAGATGAATGGGAAAACAAAAGGCATGCATTTGACCCATACAAGGAAATGGAAGAATCTGAATTGGGTGTATATTGTGTACGAAGAAAATTCACCCATTCCTAACATCACCAAGCCTAGAAAATAAGGATGAAAATGAAGTTTGGAAACTATTTTTGATGGTTCAAGAAGAAAACAAGGTGTTGGAGGAGGTGCAATGTTGGTTTCACCACATAGAACATCAAGTATTATTCATCTTTCATATTTCAGTTTGCATGTTCAAACAACACAATTGAATATGAGGCTTTGATTCATGGACTTCATTGGGCTAGGAAAAGAGGCATAAAGAATTTGCAAGTATTTGGGGATAGTGAGCTAATCATGTTAATCAAGTCAAAGGAAACATGCTACAAAGAATGACCTACTCAAGAGCTACAAAAATAGGGTATGGGACCTAATTGAGGATTTTGAAGCTTTCAACATTGAGTCCATACCAGGAAGAAGAAGAATGAAGCTGCGAGATAGGCTTGCAGTAGTTGGAGAAACTTTTGATGTGGTGGAGTATCAAAAGAGACAAAACACAACCACATATCCATGTGATTGTAAGCCAACAGTCCCAAGATAATAACACAAGATGGAAGGTGTTTGAGAATGATCAATAGATCATTAATTTCTTGCAAGAAGAGGTTGAATTCTCATCTAGGAATCAAGATAAATTAGAGCAGTAGTACGGGGATCAAGTAGTGTAGCTACGGAAAAACAAGCTTCCCAAAGGTTTAGTAACATTGGAGTCTATCTTCAATCCTAATGACCAATTTCATAAAGAAAGCCAACATATAGGTCAAAGGAGAGGATTCAGAACCAATTTGGTTAGAGAAGGAAAAACACTTCAAATTGGAAAAGTGGCCATTGAACAAGAAAGATATGAGTTCACACAACTTTTCCAAGAGTTTTCAGATGTCTTCACTTGGAGCTATGAGGACTTGTGAGGATTCAATCCAAAGTTGGCACAACATACAATAGAACTAGATCCAGATGCTAAGCCCATCAGGAAAAGAAGCAAAGACTAGTCAACCCACACATTGAGCCTCTTATGAAGAAAGAGCTAAACAAGCTAATAGAGGCAAGCATTATATTTCCAATCAAGCACTCAAGTTGGGTTGCAAACTTGGTACCGGTCAGGAAGAAGAATGGAGAAATAAGGTTGTGTGTGGACTTTTGAGACTTGAATAGGGCATCTCTCAAAGACCACTACCCACTTCCTTCAATGGAAAAAATCTTACAAGTAGTATCTAGTTCAGAAATATTCTCTCTCCTAGATGGCTACTCGGGGTATAATCAGATAATGGTGAAAGAAGATGATCAATTCAAGACAACTTTCACCACTAAGTGGGGCACCTATGCCTACAGGAAGATGCCATTTGGATTGTCTAATGCTGGAGCCACTTTCCAAAGGGTGATGGACATGGCATTCAAGGGGTTGATCAAAAAAATAGTACTGATATATCTTGATGATATCACTTGTGTTCTCCAAAAATGCAAAGATCACCTCTTTCATCTGAGACAGGTATTTCAAAGGTGTAGGAGATTTGGGGTATCATTGAATCCCAAAAATGCATATTCTTAGCTCATGAAGGAAAGCTCCTAGGCCATATTGTGTCAAAGGAAGGATTGATGATTGACCTAGAAAGAGTTGAAGCAATTTGAGCATTGCCCTTGCCAAGTCATAAGAAGGCTCTTCAAAGCTTCTTAGGAAGGATCAATTTTGTTCATAGGTTTTGTACCAAACTTTTCCGCTCTTGTGAAGCCAATAACATTGATGTTGAAGAAGAGCATGGAATTTAAGGTGGAAAACTGAAGGTAAAGAAATTTTTGAGGCTATAAAAGAGGCTATATCCCAAGCTCCAACTCTCATCAATCCAGACTTCTCCAAGGACTTCATGCTCTATGCCTTTGGTGGTGGGGACATGATTTCTGCAATCCTAGTGCAAAAAAAAAGAGGGTTCTAAACAATCCGGTTGCCTTCTTTAGTCAAAGTTTGGAGGACTATGAAGTGAGATACTCCTTCATTGAAAAGCATGTCCTTGTAGTGATCAGAGTTTAAAGAAATTCAAACACCTAGTCTCAAACAACAAGATCCAACTATTGGTCTCTCATGCGGGAGTCAAGGACTTCCTTTTGAACAAAGGATCTGAATGAGAAACGTGTAGGATGGATCACTCATGTCATGGAATATGACATTGAAATTAAGGTCACTAAGTTGGTCCATGGAAAGGGACTATGTGAACAACTAGCCTCGAGTCAACAAGTTGATGCAAGTAATGAAAATGAAGTTGTTTTAGTATTACAAGATGGTCAAAGAACAAGAAAATGATAATGTGCCTATCCTTGTTGGACTTAAAATATGATACACTTCCTAAAAATAGGCCTATGCCCTCCAGAAATGAGCAAATAAAAGAGGAGATACTTCAAATTACAAGCCATTCCATATGTGCTTGTTGATGGTGTTTTGTTCAAAAAGGACATCAATGGTGTTCTATTGAGATGCATTAGAACAGTCAAATTGAGAAGGTGTTATAGGAGTTTCATGATGGAGAAGTTGGAGGTCATTTTTCCCCATGAGTAATAGCTCTCAAAGATAATGAAGGTAGGTTATTATTGGCCCATGGTGTTTAGTGACTGTTACACTTGGATCAAAAAGTGCAAAAAAATGTGCATTCTTCACAGGAAAAGAAAGACTTAGCACTTCCATTGCACCCAATTTCAGTTGACCAACCATTCATGCAATGGGGATTGGACTTCATTGGGGTCATCAATCCAAATTCAAGCCAAGGCCACAAGTGGATTCTCATAGCAACAGACTATTTCACCAAGTGGACCAAGGCGGTAGCACTCAAAGAAGCAAATGAGTCTAGCATACTAGATTTTATGAAGGGATAGTGACTAGGTTTAGTGTACCAACCACTATCATATTAGACAATGCATTGGCATTCCTAGGTTCCAAGATCATAGAATGGGTCTGTTAAGAATGGAATCTACTTGAGCACCTCTTCAAACTATTACCCACAGGGTAATGGGACAGGCAGAGTCCACAAACAAGAATTTTCTAAGAATCATCAGAAGGACTCTAGATGAAAACCAAAGGACATGGCATACAAAGCTAAAATCAGCATTATGGGCTAATGACAGGATCACACCAAAGAGGTCAACAGGTAATTCCCCTTACAAGTTGGTCTATGGGAAAGAGGCAGTGTTGCCTATATCATTAGAGCTACCTATGCATTGGAGCTCATGAAGCAAGTTGGAGTTGTCTGAGTTTGAACCAATGGAAGCTAGGTATGTAGAGCTGATGGAATTGGAAGAAATTAGAGAACATGTAGTTCAAATGATGGAGAAAGATCAAGCCTTAGTCAAAATATGGTTTGATAAGAAAGCAAGAGCAAGGACCTTTCAGGAAGGGGACCTAGTTCTAAAGTGGGATGCAGATCGGGAAAAGCTAGGAAGGCATTCCAAGTTTGATGCCATTTGGAGTGGCCCCTACATGGTCATAGGATGTAAAAGTATAGCAATGCCTTCCAATTGTCTACATTGGATGGAGAGAGCTTCGATTTGTTAATAGAATCTATCTTAAACATTCTACTAAAAAGAAAAGGTTTCACCCTTGTAAATATTAGCCTAGGATTTTAATTCCTCTAAGTGCGTATGCACATTGTCTTGTTGTAGTTAGGTTTCAATTTCCTAAGGTTAAGTCTTATCATTGTGCATTTTCATTCTTATTTCCTGTAAGAAGTTTTAAGTTTAAGTTTGGAAAACAAGTCTTGTTGTGAAGGTTGTATCACTATACATCCATTTTTTAGGGAGAGTGAATGCTCCAGGTCAAGACAATTTTCTACTCTCACAAATCTCATCTTCAATATTTTCTTATGAAAATTGAGAGTGCAAGCAAAGGAGAAAAGTTCAAGTCAGTCGACATTGCGAAGTGCAAGAAGTCGGGTTCAAGTTTTAGGTAAAGATCGTATCAGGCCATCATTCATGACTCCGTGCCCAATGGATACTTCAAGGAAACTGATCTTTTCACCTAGCAAGTAGGTGATCCCGTGAGTCACCAAATTGTTATCCAATTTTTCCCCTCGGGAAAAATTGATCAAACATGACCTTGCATAGGAGAAGATGGAGGGTGGTTCAGCCATTTGCAAGCTCACATCTAAGTTTGAAAATCAGATTGTAGATGGGATCGACAATAAAATTCAAGATCGAGTGAAAAAGGTGGCCAAGAGAATGATGAATGAGATTAGAGCTCGAGGAAAAAAATGGAGAAAGGCTCAAATTTTTCAGTTTTTTTGCATTTTTGGTACTTCGGAGAAACATGGGAAAAATGGTTGGCAATGTCTAAAATCTTGAAGTCCGAAAGTATAAAATTTCAGACTTTTGGGTTTTTGGGGTTTTGAACTCTCAAGCGTGAAGTTGGAAAATCAGCCCCAAATGTCTGAAATCTTGAAGTCTGTGAAATTTTGAAATTTCAAACTTTGGGATTTTGGAGTTTGGGGACCTCGGGAATCATTCTAGAAATGCCAAAAAGCGGAAAATTTTGAAATCCCAAAGTCCGAAAGTTTGAAAATTTGGACTTTTGGGGTTTCGGGATCTCAAAGTTTTTGGGAATCATGCTAGAAATGAAGTGGAAAAGTCAAAAATCCTCGAAGTCTGAAAATCCAAAAATTTAAACTTTCAAAAGGTTTGGGATCTTGGACTTTTTTGGGAATCATGCCAAGAAAAGCATGAAAATCACAAAATCCCAAAATTTTTCAAATCGAAAGTCCGAAGTCTTAAATTTTAGACTTTGGATTTTGAGTTTTCAAATTTTGGTTTCAAACTCTCGAAAAGGAAGTCTCGAGACCCAAAGCATGAAAATCACATTTCTCAATGATCCAAAATTTCCAAAACTTCGAATTTGAGCAGAAATTCTATACTTTTGGAAATTCTCGGTTTCTGCTATCGTAACACTCAAGCCATAATTGCATATCTTAAATTAGTGGGACTAAGTTATTCCAAAATGAAAAATATAGTCCAACATTTTTAGGGTGTCGACTTCTCACCTACCAAATTAATGAAGGTATGGGACTTCCATTCTTTCCCAACAAGGAACAAATACATGGAGATATGGGTTTTTCATGGAACCCATCATTTTGTAGGAGAATTCAATACATTTTTAGGTGGTTGGAGTAGGATTTTGAATTTTCTTCTATCTCCTCTCATTCTTCCTATATATTGTAAGGAAGGGCATTTTTCTAAATGTTGGACATTTTGTCTTTGCACCCTCCCTTCTTCTCTTTCTACAAGTGAATTTGTGGAGTTCAAACCTCCCATTTAAAGAACTTGTAATGCAAGTTTGTGCCTCTTGGCCATTGTAATGGACTATATCAATTTTGGAGCAATAAAATAAGTATTGTGGATGATTTTAACCCTCTCTTATGTTCATTGTATCTTCTTGATATCTCATTGTAATCTTGGTTATTTGTGCATGGTGATTGTATTACATTTTTGATGGTTTGTGTTTAATGGCAAAGCAGGTGTTCAACATTCCTTTGGTGCATCACCTTATTAGTTAGGTTTATTTTATTGCATCTTCTTAACCCTATCTCCATGAAAAGTTAGAGTAGGTTTAGAGTAGATCCTCTATAATTTGAATGTGTGCATCTCAACAGAGGAATATGAACTCGCCTTCATCCGAGAGAGCTTTCCCAATTGTAAAGTCCCACACTTTGGGAAAATCAGTTAGGAGCTTTGATTGTGGATTTATTAGAGATTTAAAGAGCTTCTTTGAGGTAGTTATACTTGTTCTTCTACTATGTTTTTGCTTATGGAAAATATCTTGTGTTTATAAAATAAAAATTGTGTTTTTTTGGTTTTTTTGGTTTTTTGTTTTTGTTGGATTACGAGTGTGCATGTGGATTTTTGCTATTGTATTTTTCTCCATCCATCATGTTTATGATAGATTTTATAGAGTGGGGAAGAGGGAGGAATACCCTTCTCACCATAGTTTTTTTCCAAAGCCATGATGGTTTTCGTTATTACTACCCTTTTATGGTTTCATGTGGGGAACAATTTTCATATGGTTTGAACTTCTTTCCCCATCCTTGGTAAGGAAATCATCATGGTTTGAAAATCCTTCCAAGGAGGAGGCTTGGTGCATGGGTTGGAGAGATAAGGAGGGATATTGTGTTTGGAGAGATAAGGAGGGTGCATGGAGTTTTATATTGTGTTTCCTATGGTTGATTCACTTTTTGGCTACTTATGGGATTTCTTAACACTCTTCCCCATTTTGGGGGAAATCATGGAGCTTCTCCTTATGTGTTGTTTGATTTTGGTTTTGTGTATGTGAAAAGTGTGTTTTCATGTATGTTTTCCCTTCCATATTCACTTGTGCAAAACTGAGGCATGTATGCTCTCTCTCCCATGGGCTTGGAGGGAGGATAACATGTCCTCCATGTATTGGAGATGGCATGTAATGATGCCAATAGGTTAGGAGGTAATAGGCCCCTTCTTCTTGTGATTTGAGTACATTTTGGATTAAGTAACTTCCTTATATAATTGGACTTTGGAAAATAAAATAAATACATTTATATGTTGTGTCCCCTATTATGGGGAAGGATTTTCCACTTGGTTATTTTAAAATATTTTGAAGGTCTTGGCTTGTAGTCTCCCATCTTGGGATGAGCCTTATATTTTAAATGTGTATTTGTAAGATTGGTCACATTGATCAATGTCATCTTCAATATTGGGTAGAATCTTGGTAAATCCCTGTATTGTAACATCTTGGTGACTTGTATACTTGTTCCACATTTTGAGACAAACTCATACTTTGAATCTTTTTGTATTGTGTATTTTTGCATAGTGAAAGTTAAAATGAACTCTAAGTTAAAAAAAAAAAGAGGAATGAACGAGTGAATTATGTTTGAACCTCTTCTTGAGAATGAATATAATTGTGTTGAAATATTACTCCTTTCATATTGAAGTAAAACGTATACTTTTGTTTGTAGGAACAAAGCTATATAGTATCTTGTATTTTCTATGTGGAAGAAAACTTATTTTCTTGCCTTGTCTATGCTTTTTTTTAAGAATTCATAATGAAATATTGGGGGTAGCTTTGTAGTCTTTTGGAAAACATATTGAAAGGCTTAATTTTTGAATGGATGATTGCATTTCACCTTGCATTGCGAGAGAATTTTAAATGGAAATGATGTGAATAAAGTTCACTATAGTGGTCATCTTGCATATTTGATTAAGAGCAAAGAGTCCTGTAATATCCCTTTGTGTTTCTAAACGATGGTTTTATTTAATTAAGTTATGAAAGTTAAAATGAACTTGATTTTTTTTTAAAGGAATGAAAGAGTTAGTTATGTTTGATCCTCTTCTTGAGAATGAATATAATTGTGTTGAAATCTCAATCCTTTCATATTCAAGTAAAACTTATACTTTTATTTGTAGGAACAAAGCTATATAGTATCTTGTACTTTCTATGTGGAAGAAAACTTATTTTCTTTCCTTTTATATGTTTTTTTAATAATTCATAATGATAGATGGGGGTAGGTTTGTAGTATTTTGAAAATCATATCCAAAGGCTTAAATTTTTGAATGGGTGATTGCATTTAACCTTGTATTGCAGAGATGTTTTAATGGAAAGGATGTGAATAAAGTACTCTATAGTGGTCATCTTTGTTTATTTGTTTGCATATTTGATTGAGAGAAAAGAGTCTTAGGTAGTAGTCCTTTGTGTTTCTAAATGATGGTTTTATTTAATTAAGTTATGAAAGTTGAAATGGTAGTTTTTCCACATTTTATTCCTTATAAATGGTTAAAGAAATATGAAACTGGATATTCATGTGTAAGTTCATATTATCCTTGGTGATATGAAACATTAACACTCACATATTTAAGAATCCATTTATTACTAGTTTAGAAACTACTTATGAATTCTCATTAAGTTTATTTTTTAGTGCTCCTTTCCTTTATTCCTTAATGCCTTCAAACATAGAAATAAAATTATATTTCTACACAAATAAGTGAAACTAGTTAAACAAATATATATATAAATTAATATACATAGGTATGTGTATGGTTTCACATACTTACCATTTGAAAACCATGCTTTCTTTTCTGGAAATCTAATTTATTACAAGTGCGAGGAAAACATTTGAAATTGGTTTTCTATAAGTAAAGCTTTGAATATATATATATACACCTTTATTTATTAAAACAGAGAGATTTTACTTTAATTGAATTGAACCGATTGTTGGACTGGTTTTATTAATTAGACACACACACACACAAAAACACAGTATATATGTGTGTGTGTGTGTGTGTGGACCATATTTAAGATCTAAATAATAATAATAATAAACAACAAAATGAATCGGTTAAAACTCGCACAATGCAGTTTTATTAAACAAAATAAAGTATTTTGTGGTGGGGAAAACCCTATGCCCCCCCACACCCTTGTTGTTTAGAATCCCTCACAATGTGGTGTGGCCTAGGCACACCACCCCCGTCCCCCACCCGTAAACCCCTGTCGATTCCCACGTCTCCCTTCCACCACTCCCCTGCATAGTGTCAGAGGCCCAACCATCCCCCTAACCACTCTAAAAATGCCTCAGATCTACACGTGTCGCGGCCCCGGGGTCTATTTGGGTAAAATGATCTATATATATATATATATCTCGTGTGTGTATGTATGTATATATATGTATGTATGTATGTATGTACATACATACATACATACATACGTATACATATATATATACATACATATATATATATATATATATATATATATACATATATATATACATACATATATATATACATACATATATATACATACATATATATATATATATATATATATATATATATATACATGTATATGTATATATGTATATATAGATGTATATATATAATTGTGGGTTTTAACAAATGGGTATATCTAGAAAATTTGTAGATATATGTGTTTTTCTACAAGCAAAATACTCCATTGATTTGAAAAATCTTGAAAAAAACAATATATAATATGAAACCCTAGGTAGGGTAGAAAAGAAAAAGGAGAAGAATCCATAAACTTTATCTCCAAAACTCTACACAAAGATAAAGGAGAAGAAATCGTCATATTTACATGACCTTCATGCCCTCTTCATAAAAAAATGTACAATGATTAACAAAATGAAGAGAAAAGAAATATTAAATTAGAAAACGTGGGCTTTTAGAGAGACCTAGATCTAATCGCCCACAATATTTTAATACTAGGGTGGAAATTAAGTCCTCTTACCTTTAAGTTGTGGGATTTAAGTGGGATGGGGTGGAACTATTAAATGGGTAAGCTTAATACATGGGGTGAATAGATTTAGTTGGGTGGCCTTAGGAAAGACTTAAAATAAAGTGACCCTTATAGAATAAATAAGTATTATCCTTTTAATGGATTGATTTAATTTTGGGGATGATTAAATATTGTATGGACTATAGTAAATTTTATTAAATAAAATAGTTATTATATAATAGGTGGCATTAATCACTTGGTGAACGAGATAGAACTTAATGTGTTTTAAGACAAAAAAAGAATTATTACCAAATTTTTAGTAGTTTTAAGAGGTATTTTAGTGCAATAAAATGGGGCATTACATTTGGTATAGAGCACGAGTTACACACTAGATTCTCTGGGTAAAACTTTAAATTAGTTTTAAATGGTTAAATCTTTAAAAAAATAAAAATAAACCATTTTCACTACCTTCACATCTTAATAACCTTTTTTTCATTTCATACACAAGATGGCACGTATGAGACTTGGATCCGTTAGGGACTTGTGATGTAGATCACCTACGCCGAGCCGTGTGCCCCCAAGCTTGGACCAAATATATTAGAGGCACTCCAATAGTTGATAGGTGTTGTACAACAACGTCTTTCTAGCATCATGAGCTTGAGCGAGAAGAGGATGTTCATCAAGGAGAGGATACACCACTGAGATGAGGGTGCACATTCGAGCCACACACTAGCATGACACTCGAGATGGGAGAGGTCTCGTATCCCTTTGTTTAACATGAGAGAGTGTCCTCACATCATCATAGCCACTCTCACAACCTTGAGGATACATTTTAGGATGGAAACTCGCATTCGCATTATTAGATAGGATGGTTAGGCATCAATGTTAGGATCAAGACAAGGAAGTGTGATTAGGGATCTCCTTCATCTACAACCGCCTACTTACAAGTGGCACCTCAGATGGATTTGGGGCCGAATCATGGCCCTTATCCTAGATAGTTTCTTTGGATTGCACTCATACGAGAGAAATGTCAAGGCTAGATTCGCTATACACCTCTCCTCTGACATGATGTGGCATATGGTGGAGGAATGAGGAGTGAAAGCTCCATTTGACTAGAGATATAATGACTTGGGATATATTTGAGGAGCGCTTTAGAGCATGTTACATGTTTGAGAAATTCATTTAGAAGAGGATTGATGAGTTCCATGACCTACGAACAGGGCTCAAGCACGGTTTCACAATATGAGAGAGAAAATTTCTAGATTTTTTTGCAAAGTATGTGGATTATCTATACGATGAAGAAATTACAAGTTAACAGGTTTATTCGGGACTGAATGCAAATATAGCCAGGGTAGTTAGGATGTTATCTCCTTCTACACTTGAGAAGGCTGTAGAGAAGGCCTACCTAGCTGAGGAGAAATAGGAAAAGGGCCTAAGGAGCACAGAGATAGAAACAGGGTAAGTTTCAAGAGAAGATGTAGTCATTTTAGGATTAGAGGTCACGGGGTACTGCACCACCCCTAGAGGAGGATTTAGGCCTCCACAGTTAGTATCAAGGCCTCCACACACACACACAATAGTAGTCACAACATCATGCTCACCAGCAAGTAGAGGGCTAGGAAGACTCAGAGCATGCAGAGAGAGGAGTTTAAGGAGGTTTTGGTGGGGGTAGAGATAGGAGATAGGGTACCCAATAGGCACAAACAGCTCTCGCACTTCAGATTTTGCTAGGGTCAAGCCAGCAGGATCATTACATTGAGTATAGGAGGGACCACTTCTTAGAGAGGTGTAGTAGGATGTTTCATTTGGGTCCCATGATCACTATGTGCATATGTGTCCACACAAACCCACCACCATTGATAGAAAGAGAGCTCTTATCTCTAAGAAGATAGATGGGAGACATAGGATGCACCCATCGTGTCTATGTAGTAGTAGATAACCGTAAGAGCGAGCATAATCGTGCCATGGTTATCGAGATGACATGTACTATCAGGGGTATTTTGTCTCAGTTATTTTTATTCAGAGCATCATATTCATTTATATCACCATCTATAGTGGACTAGTGTGGGCTAGTGGTGGCTAGGAAGCTGATAGTTGGTAGGTTGAGTTGGCCTCTGGGGCCAAACTCATAGTAGATACCTACATGGAGAGTTTTGTACTTGATTTGGAGTATTCTCCACTACCTTGGACCTTCGAGTGTTTCCATTAGGATCTTATGAGGTTGTTTAGGCATGGATTGGCTTGAGTCTCATCAGGCCAAAGTAGAGACTGTAGGGTAAGATTATAGAGTGTCGGATGACCTTGGGAATTCAGTTGTTATCTCTGGGATGTAGAGGCCTATCTCATTGTGTATGATCTCAGCTAAGAAACTCAAGTGGAGCATGTGGGTTGTCATTATTTTCTATCACTATAGTGACCGATCAGAGAGTACCCCAGATCATTCACCTCTTGATGAGCATGCAAAGTTTTGAGGAGTATGCGATGATGTTTCCCGTGAGCTTCTAGGTTACCACCCCATAGAGAGGTGGATTTCACCATAGATCTAGTACTAGGAGACAACACCAGTTTCTAGGGCACCTTATCGGATGATGACTCCAAAGCTTCATGAGCTCAAGATTCAGCTAGAGGAGTTGTTGGAGAAGGGCCTTATTCACCCTAGTGTGTCCCCATGGGGAGCACCAAGTTATTTTTGAAGAATAAGGATGGTTCTCTTAGGCTTTGTGTTGATTTCAAGAAGCTTAATAAGGTCACAATTAAGAACCGTTATTCCACTTCGAGGATTGATGACTTGTTTGATTAGATGAGGGGTGTTAGAGTGTTCTCCAAGATTGATCTCAAGTCAAGATATCATCAGTTGCACATTGCAGATGCAGATATTCACAAGACAACTTTTCACACTCGATATGGGCATTATGAGTTCACGGTTGTACCTTTTGGCTTGACCAATGCCCTAGCTGTCTTCATGAGCCTCATGAATGGGGTATTCAGGACCTTTTTGGATCACTTTTTTTTGGTGTTCCTAGATGATATATTGATTTATTCTCATTCCAAGGAGGAACACGAGGAGCATTTGAGATAGGTACTATAGGTTTTGAGAGATTAGAAGTTTTTGGGAACTTGGAAAAGTGTAGTTTCTTTCAGACAAAGATTTAGTACTTGGGTCACATCATTTTAGGTGAGGGTATCTGGTAGATCCCTCTAAGATATGAGCTATTCTTGATTGGCCAGCCCACATTAGTGATAGAGGTGAGGAGTTTCATGGGATTAGCAAGGTATTACCACAGGTTTGTACAGGAATTTTCTAGGATTGCACATCCTATTACTTCTCTTTACAATGGAAAGGGAAGAAATTTGACTGGTCAGAGAAGTGTGAGAAGGATTTTCAGTTGCTTAAGGAGAGATTGACCATGACACCTATCTTATAAGTTCCGGATCCGATAGAAGAGTTTTTGGTTTGCATTGATGCTTCATTAGAGGGTTTGGGAGAAGTTATTATGCAAGAGCATCGGTTATTCTTTTGAGTCACGTAAGCTCAAAGATTATGAGCTTAACTATCCTACTCATGACTTGGAGCTTGCAGAACAGTTTTTCATGCTCTAGTGCATTGGTGTCATTTCCTTTTGGGTAGGCCATTCATTTTGAGGACTGATCATCGTAGCCTTCAACATATCTTCTCACAACCAAACCTCAACACTCGCAACAATAGCGTTGGATGGAGTTCTTATGTGAGTATGACATGGAGGTTCAGTATATCAAAGGAAAGGAGAATGTCATTACATATGCACTTAGTAGATGATGACATGTGATTGCTTCCATGACATTATAGTCAGATCTGAGAGGTAGGATTCTTCAAA
Organism: Taxus wallichiana var. yunnanensis; assembly: GCA_018340775.1. Lineage (NCBI taxonomy): Eukaryota > Viridiplantae > Streptophyta > Pinopsida > Cupressales > Taxaceae > Taxus > Taxus wallichiana. Next base: position 214,618,882 of record CM031235.1, on the reverse strand, counting down.
GCACCTCCCAGGAGATAGATTCTATGAGGTGTCTAAGTAGATGTTTGAGTCATAGGGTTCCTTAGAGGGAAGATATTCTAGGTGTTTTAGAGGTAGATGGTCTACTTCGGTTTAGAGGCACATTTATGTGCCTAAGACAAGGTGATATTCACATATTCATTCTTTAAAGGCTCATCAAGCCCCATATGTAGCACATCTAGGAGTGAAGAAGATGCAGATGATTTGAGAGAGTTATATTATTGGTCGGTCTGGGTTATTCGATGAGATATAGCATATTTCGTAGCATTTCCTTGAGTGTCGAGGGTCAAGGCCGAGCATTCTCATCCCATAGGACTCTTATATCCTCATGACATTCCCGAGTGGAAATGGGATGTCATCTCCATGGATTTCATTATTAGACTCCCTATGTCTTCTTATCATCATGATGCCATTATGGTCACTATGGATAAGTTGACCAAGGTTGCGCACTTTTCGCCAACCAAGGTCACCTATAATGCACAAGCCATCGCCAAAGTGTTTATGGAGGACATTTTAGATTACACAAGATTCTGAAGACCATCATCAATGATAGGGACACCATTTACACTTCAGATTTTTTACTTCCTTTCAAGGCCTCTGGGAATACAAATTAATTTCAGTTTAACATATCACCCAGAGATAGATGGGTAATGAGAGGGTTAATCATGTACTTGAGGACATGTTGAGGATGTATGTGATGGACCAAAGAAGAAGTGGGAGGATTATCTACACCTGGTTGAGTTTACATACAACAACAACTATCATAGTTCTATCGGTATGGCTCCCTAAGATTTGTATGGATGACCTTGCAGGACACCTTTGAGTTGGGACAAGCTAGATGATGACAGGGTTGTACTTGGGCCAACTTACCTTTAGGACTTGGAGCAACAGGTTATATTGATTAGGCAACATCTTGAGTAGGCTAGAGCATGCAAGAAGGTATATGTAGACACCAAGAGGACCGATCATCACTTTGTAGTGGGTGACAAAGTCTTCTTGAGAGTTCATCCACATAAGAGCCCAATCCTACTATGGAAAGGGTTCTAAGCTTTCACCTCATTTTTGGGGCCATTTGAGATCTTGGAGGTCATAGGTCAGTTGCCTACCACTTAGCTTTTCCACCATGCCTTGCACGGGCCCATGATGTGTTTCATGTTTCAGTATTATGTAGATATGTGCATGATATTTCTCATGTATTGGATTGGTCGGCATTACATGTGGAGGGAGAGGATAGTGGAGACTGGAGCCCATGCGCATCCTGGAGCACATGAGATTGGCCCTTTGGGGGTGAGACTTGGACCAGGTTAGAGTGTAGTGGGACAGATATGATGAGACAACAACTACATGGGAGGATGCTACACCATTGAGGGCTCGATATCCTTATCTCTTCTAGTGACTTCCAAGAGGAAGTCTAATTTTAGGAGAGGGGGATGTAGTGCCCACCTCTTCTTACCATAGTTTCTTTGTTGACTCATTACTTTTATTTGATGATGGACATGGAATTTAGCATCATTTGATTACTATATGTTTTATTATGGTTCGTTTGATGACACTTGTGTGATTTGGGCACATAGCGCCAAGCTAGTATTGTGGTTATTTCTTAGCTCTTGCATGTATGATTTTGGATATCAACATATTATGTTATAGTTGACTTCATTTCACATGTGATGGATTTACTTATGGTTTGTCATATACTTGGTTATCATTTTGAATTAAAATGGCTAATTGGATGTCATCATGTGTTGCTTGGATGGTTAATATATTTTTGAGTTAGTATGGATGTATATATGTTAGTGTTATTCATTTCATACTGACATGGTTTGGTATAGTTAGCATGATTTATCCATGTATGATTTATTGATATTGTTTAATTTATATATTTTATTGGGAATGTATGTTTAATGTTTGCATTGAGTGTGCAGATTACAGGGCACATGAGAACGTGGGTTTCAGGGCTACACTTCGGGTTTGCACAAGTGGCTGATTGGGCTGAGTCCTAGCCATGTTTGATTGTGTGAAGCCTTATTTGTTGTTACATGTCATATTTGGGCACCATGGGTGATCCCTACTTGTAATTTTATTATTATTTGTAATTTATTTAGTTGTATTGAGCTTGTTTAGGGACCTAGTGGTCCCTACTTGTGCTAATTGTGTTTAATGTTAATTAAGTGGTTGTTAGAGGTATGGGACCACCTAAGTGTCACTTGGGTGGGCCCCACCACCTCAACTCTTGTGCCATTTAGCCCAAACTCGGATTTGGGCTAAAAGTGGCAATTTTGGTGATCACTTTTCATTTTGGGAACTTCCTATCATGGAAAAGGACCCCTTGGACCCTACCTATGGGTAGGGGGTCTCTTTTCAAGGCCAAATGGGATTTTCCTCCCATTTGACCCCTCACACATCACTTTCTTGTAAGTGAGTTGGTTTTTGTGTGTATTAAAAGTTGTAGAGGTTTTGGTTTTAATCACATTTTGGGTAATTTGGAGTTTACCTCCAAAATGAGAGTTTTTTTATTCTTGTTTTTGTTTTTGGAATCTTTGTGTGGGGAGAAGAGAAGGGTGACACATGTCACCCTCTCATTTGGGGAATTTTTTTATTGGTTTTCTTTTAATATTCCCTCATGGAGAGGGGTTGGGACTCTTTGGTCATTTTTGCATTTTGAGTGTTGGAGATTTTGGGTGTGCTTGTGGAGCTTGGAGCTTGGATTTTGGATTTCTTAGAGTTTTGGAGAGCTTGTTTGAGGTAGGCCTCCTTATTATTCTCTATGTTTTTTCTTATGGAAAATATCTTATGTTTATGAAATGAAAATGGTGTTTTGTTTGTTGTTATTTTATGTGTGGATTATGGGTGTGTATGTGGATTTTTGTTATTTGTATTTTTCTCCATCCATCATGCTTGTGATGGATTTTGGAGTGTTGGGGAAGAGGGAGGAATACCCTTCTCACCACATGGCTTGATGGGAAAGCCATGATGGTTTTATTTATTCCTCCCCTCATATGGTTTGATGTGGGGAAATATTTTCATATGGTTTGAACTTCTTTCCCCATCCTTGGAAAGGAAATCATTATGGTTTGAAAATCCTTCCAAGGAGGAGGCTTGGTGCATGGGTTGGAGAGATAAGGAGGGATATTGTGTTTGGAGAGATAAGGAGGTGCATGGAGTTTTACATTGTGTTTCCTATGGTTGGATTCACCTTTTGCCACTTATGGTATTTCTTACCACTCTTCCCCATTTGGGGAAAGCATGGAGCTTATCCCATGTTTGTTTTGTTTGTTTTTGTGTTTGAAATGTGCTTGTATGTTCCCCTTCCTATTCACTTGTGCAAAACCAAGGCATGTATGCTCTCTCTCCCATGGGCTTGGAGGGAGGCTAGCATGTCCTCCATGTATTAGAGATGGCATGTAATGATGCCAATATGTTGGGAGGTAACAAGATCCCTTATTCTTCTATCGTGGATTACATTTTGGCATAAAGAAATTGTGGATTTGCTTGGATTTTGGAAAATAAATTGAAGACGTTGATATGTTGTTTACCCTATTTTGGGGAAGGCTTTTCCACTTGGTTTTTACTTGGTTCTTGTAAAATATGTTACCACATTGATCAATGGCCTCTTCAATATTGGGTAGAATCTTGTTAAATCCTTGTATTGTAACATCTTGGTGACTTGTAAACGTGTTCCACTTTTTTAGACAAACACATACTTTGAATTTTTATATTGTGTGTCTTTTCATATTGAAAGTTGAAAGGAACTTGCATTTTAAAATTAAGGAATGGAAGAGTTAGTTATGTTTGATCCTCTTCTTGAGAATGAATATAATTGTGTTGAGATCTTACTCCTTTCATATTAAAGTAAAACTTAAACTTTTGTTTGTAGGAACATGGCTATATAGTAGCTTGTATTTTCTATGTGAAATAAAACTTATTTTATTTCCTTGTCTATTCTTTTTTTTTAATTCATAATGAAATATTAGGGTTAGGTTTGTAGTGTTTTGGAAAACATGTTGAAAGTCTTAAATTTTGAATGGCTAATTCGTTTCACCTTGCATTGCAGAGAAGTTTAAATGGAAAGGATGTGAATAAATTCCACAATATTTTTTTAATATTTGTTTATTTGTTTCCATATTTGATTGAGAGAAAAGAGTCCTCAGTAATATCCTTTGTGTTTCTAAATAATGGTTTTATTTAATTAAGTTATGAAAGTTAAAATGGTAGGTTTTCCACATTTTATTCCTTAGTAAATGGTTGAAATAAATAGGAAATTGGGATATGTATGTGCAAGTTTATATTATCCTTGGTGAAAGGAAACATTAATAATCACAGATTAAAGAATCCATTTATTACTGGTTTGGAAATAACTTATGAATTCTCATTCAGTTTAGTATTTTTGTGCTCCTTTCCTTTATTCCTTAATGCCTTCAAACCTGAAAATAAACTTATCTTTCTACACAAATATGTAAAACTATTTATACAAACAAATATATAAATGAATATACATAGGTATGTGTATGGTTTCACATACTTACCGTTTTAAAACCATGCTTTCTTTTTGGAAATCTAATTTATTATCACTTTGTGAGGAAAACATTTTAAATTGGTTTTCTATAAGTAAAGGTTTGAAACACACACACAAACACACACACACACACACATATGAAAATTAATAAAACCAGTCAACAATCAGTTCTATTCATTAAAATAAAATCTCTCCTTATTTTTAATAAATCAAGGTGTGGTGTATATACTTTACACCTTGATTTATTAAAAATAAGGAGAGATTTTACTTTAATTGAATAGAACTGTTTGTTGACCGGTTTTATTAATTTCCATATATATAAGATAGAAAATAATAATAAATAAAATGAATCGGTTAAAACATGCACATCTTGGCGTGATTATGAAATATAAAAAAAAAAGTATTTGGCGGGTTGGGGTGGGGAGAACCCCCGCGCCCCCTCGTTGTTTAGAACCCTCACTAAGTGGTGTGCAGGAGCCGCACCACCCCGTCCCCACCCCTAAACCCTTATGAATCCCACATCTCCCTTCCCCACTCCCCTACATGAGTATGTAGGCCCGGCCACCACCCTAACCAATCTAAAACATGTCCCGTATCTCACATGCAAGCTACGGCCTAGGGTCTATTTAGGTGAAATGATATATACATAATCGTGGGTTTTAACAAATGGGAGTATCTTTAACAATGTTGATATATGTGTTTTTTACAAGAAAAATACTTCGTTAATTTCAGAAAATCCAGCAAACAAAAATAATAATATAGAATATGAAACCCTAGGTAGGGTAGAAAAGAAGAAGGAAAAATAAAAAGGAGAAGAATCCATAAAATTTATCTCCAAAACCATTCACATGATAAATGAGAAGAAATCGTCATATTTTTATGGCCTCCATGGCCTCTTACTCAAAATTTCACAATGAGCAACAAAATGAAACAAAAGGAAGAGAAAATAAAGCTTAAGTCAGAAAACTAGGGCTTTTGGAGAGACCTAGATCTAATAGCTCACAATATTTTAATCCTAGGGTTGAAATTAAGTCCTCCCACCTTTAAGTTGTGGGATTTAAGTGGGATGGGGTGGAGCTATTGAATGGGTAAGTTTAATACACGGGGTGAATATATTTAAGTGGGTGGCCTTAGGAAAGACTTAAAATAAAGTGACCCTTGAAGAATAAATAAATATTATCCTTTTAATGGATTGATTTTATTTTGGGGATGATTAAATATTGTATGGAATTTAATAAATTTTATTAAATAAAATATTTATGGTCTAATAGGTGATGTCAATCACTAGGTTGAATGGAATAGAAGCTAATATGTATTTCAAAATAAAAATTATTACTAAATTTTTAGTAGTTTTAAGAGGTTTTTAGTGCAATAAAATTGGGGTGTTACATGTCAGGAAGTAGGTGACTATCATCAAGAATCGGGTGCTAGTGTCTTCACGACAAAAATTCCATGTCCACTTCCGTCCCGGTCATAAATGCCCAAAACTACAAAAACACACATTTTACTAAAATTACAAAAATAGACATATTCAAAAAAATCCTTAAAATAATCACACTTACCAGCTCCTCTCATCGTTTGGGAAGGCATGGCTACTGCCACACTCTCAAATCTTGTCAAAATCTCTTCTCTAACATGTGGCATTCTCATAGCTCGAGTTCAAATCTTGAACACTCTCGGTACAAATAAAATTGCCATTCACGTTTCTAATTTTACTATATATAGTAATTCCAATTCATTACATACTATAGTTATTGTTTAAAACCATTTTTACACTCTCACCCACTTAGTGGGTTAGTCTAAAGATCTATTTGATCTCCATTTTCAGTTTTTTAGATGTTTAGTTTCTTCAATTGCAAGTTGCAGGAGATTTATTTTTGTTTGACCAATGTTTATTATAAATTCTTTTTTATTTTTGGGTCCTAGAATAAATCTAATTGTAATTATTTACCTAGATCTATATTGGGGTTCATCCATGGATTTCTCTCTTTTTATGGATTTAAATAGAGTTGTACACACAAATACATGTGAGTATAAATAAATATATAGCCATGTATAAATCCATAAAGAAAGAGAAATCCATGGATGAATCCCAAGATAAATAAATAAAATTATATTTATTCTCGGATCCAAAACAAAGAAAGAACTATATATATAAAAAGTTGGATTTTTATTTAAAAAAAAAGAGATCATACTTGTATTATTTTGTAAATATCCCCTACATGATGGGTTAATGTCATAAATGTGTTTGTATCACTCAAATGTCAATTTTTGGAGAGATAAAAGTCCAATAATGAACCCAAGATGTTATGAATCTGCGTTCGTTATTATTCCCACCAAGTTAAATGTAGTTGTTAGAATTAAAGATGATATCCCAATAGGAGCATTCTTGTTGGGAAATATACGTATTCAGGTAAAGGATATCCTAGAATTCATTAATTTATTTTATTTTTATGTTTTCCCTTCCAGTAGATTGTAAATATGTTAATATCAAAACCATTTATCATGTTATGAAAGCCTTACAAAATATTCATTAAATTGAAATTTTGAATTTGAAAATATACATTTTCTTAATGTATTCTTTTCAATTATCAATTAAAACTTTCATTGAATTGGGAGAAAGCATCTTGCAAAATTTATGTCTTTGAACAATACTTTAGTGGAAATTTTAGTATGAGAAAGAATATTGGAGATGTAGAAGATAAGGGTAGTGTTAATATTTCGTAGCTTTCTACCTTTTATTTTCTACAAGAAATTTATGTACTATAATTTCGTAGTAAAAAAATAATATGGATTTGATTCTATATTATTAATTGTGGGTGATAAAAGAGGTAAATGACACTATAAAGTTAGTACTAAATGATGTCAACAAACATGTCCAACTCCTCAATGAACCTCATTTGGTTGTTCACTTACATGAAGCACAATCAATGCTTGAGGGCATTATCATTAATTATATAAAATTTAAACTAACTTTCTTACTTTAAAATTAATTTCATGTTATTTGTAATCCATGTTTGACACTATATTTTTGGGGGTAAATATTTCAATTGTTACTCTTTTGAAAAGAGAAATGATGTCAAATGTCCTAAAATTTTAACACAATTAATATAGGTGTGATTATAGATTTTGAATCGTAGGTTAGAAAAGTAATGAACATTGATATAATGTTAGTAGTTGACAATGTCAACATGCATGCCCAACTCTTATTTAATACTCACCGGTGATTCACTTATATTACTTGTGATTAGTTATCGATCACATTACAATCGATAATTTAAAATAAGTTTATAGGTTTCAAATTAAAATCATGTTGTTTAAAATCTAGGTTTCAAGTTGTGTCTGGTGGTTAGTATTATAGTTGTAATTATTTTGGAAAGAGAAGTGGTAGAAAAATTTCGCCACAAACATTTAAGGTTATAGATATTGTGTCATGTCTTAGAGATGCATTAAAAATATCAATTTTATCCTTCTCGATACCAATTCCAATGCTTTGGAACAAGATAATGGATGGTGTTATCTGCAATCACATTTTTGTACTAGCAACATACAAGACCCGTGATTTTCATCATTTCATTGAATCTTGTTCGATGTTTTGTCAATAATATCTAGTTAGGGTATGAGGAATAAGTGTAGATCCATCCTTGAATGAAATTTTATGGTCTTCAAGAGAACCCATACCAAATATTTGTAAATTTGACTCCACATCCCCCATAACCGTCTTCTAATGACTATGATTTTATATGACTTAATTTTTATAGATCTAATAAAGAAATCCTTAGTCATGACCACTAACAAATATATCCCTTGCAAACACATAAAAGATGCAATAATCCAAAACAAAATCTCTAAATAAATGGTGAAAAAATGTTCTAGCAAGATCACCTTAAAATTTTATGCTCAAACAATCCCAATAATACTAGCCTAATTTAAAAAAATTTAACACATGAAAACAATCAAGCATTAACATTAGAAAACATGATCCAAGTTCCAAAAGAAAATTATCTACCTTACCATTGAATCAATATGGGAAATACCCCAAATTGACACAATCATCAAAACCAAATAGCTTTTCATGACGATTCTTAACTTGGATATCATTATAATTGTTCAATTTTTCTAATTAACATGATCAATGTGAGGAAGGGTATCCCTACAAGTGTACAAATTAGGCCAAAAGGAATGAAATCAAACTTCATGGATTATGTGTGTGTGCATGTGTGTATGTGTGCATGTTCCCATGCTCGCACACACACACACACACACACACACACACACACACACACACACACACACACACACACACACACACACACACACACACACACACACACACACACACACACAAGATGTCATGAAGTAAACAACATGTTCTAAATATCCAAACACCTATTTTTTTAGTAATAAACAAGAAATAAAACACAGTTCCTTCGTATCACTACAACTTAGACATGATATACCTTGGTATAGTTCCAAACTATGTTTACAAATTGCTTCACATAGCATCACTAATTATCTCTATAAGAAAATTGTTCTTTTTGGAAATGGTTGAACCAAATTTCTTCTCTCACAATAATATGTTTTGCAAAAATCTTGGAGATAAAATTGGTTGTGATGTAACAACAACGCATACTCGAATGTTCTATATGACCCAAAATATCAGCTTTGTGAATTTTATTATGTGCATACCCTACAATTAGGGCATTCCATTAGATCCACATCTTTTTGTAGAATTTTTTTAACACATAAAATTCCTTTTTGACGTTTCCACATTTACATACATGTCTACATCTAAAAAAATATACTTCCATTATGCGTTGGTAGATGTCCATGCTCTACTCTAAAGATCCCATTTTGACACTAGCTCATATGATGTTGGAAAATGTTCTCGCATTCATTCATTAAACCCATCAATTGTAATTTCCTAAAATATTTCAAGGAATTTCAAACAAACCCATTTTTGCACATCCTACAGTCATTGTAGTCCATAAAACCATACTTATTTCAAGCATTTTGTTGAATAGTTCACATGTATTGTTCATGTTTCCACATTTTGTATACATACCTACTATGGAACTTGTAATGAAATGGTATGAAATAATCACATTCATCTGCATGTTTTGGTGGGTGTCCATTCTAGATTCGAAGAGAATATTTTGGCATAGGCTTGGAGCATGTTTAAAAAGGTGAATTGATCTCGATTAGACACCTATTGATTTCATTGGTGAAATCAATGTATTACAAGGATGCCATTATCTTCTATTAGTTTCTATTGTGATATTTAGTAAGACAATGTTACAAATTTCAAACCAAAAAGAAGTAATTATCCCACATTTTAAAAATCTTGTTTAAAATTATTCAAATATCACCTTTCCCTCTACCTCTATTTGAACATCCTAAACAAAAATAAAAATTAACAAAATGTTAAATTTTAAAAGGAATTAATTTTTTCCTTCCTTTTATGTTGTTTTAACCTTCAAACCGAGGGGTAACCACTATTGGTACCTATCCCTATATCCCAAAAATAGCATAAATTTTCAAATTTGATTAAAGCTCGAGATGAATACTAAAATAAATGATCTTATAATGAACAACACATTTGATAAATCCTTCTAAATTAATTTTAAAAATAGCATAAACTTGTACAATTAATGGTATTAAAATACCATTTCATCCATAGAATTCTTCCTCAAATTTGATAATTATTGTTGTCATACATGTGTAAACCTTTTTCCCATTTTTTGGGTTGCAACAACTCTCTAAATACACTAATGTGATTTCCATAGTTAAAAATATATATTTTATGTAGACATCAATTTAAATTTTGTGAGAAATAAAATGTTGCAAATTATTCATTTCATTAAAAAGGAATCTTAAGTGGGTCAACATCCAATATAATAGGCCACAAATAATGAAATTATCCAGTGCACACCTTGACGATAGGCACGAAATTGATGGTATGTTCGGTATATTTAATTACATTGTCCATATATTGGGAATTATTTCCAAGGATTAACTACAATGATATACATGGTGTTGAGAAGAGGAATCGGTAGTGTAATATGTTTTAAGAAAATGTCTATAAAAATTGTTGGATTATTTTTGTGAAGTGATAGAAATTCTCTCACCCACTTAGTGGGTGGGTTTATGTATTTGGTCTCAATTTTTAGTTTTTAGAGGTTTAGTTTCCTCCATTCAAGTTACAAGTTGAATGAGATTTCTTTTCGTTCGAACAATTTTTATTTCAAATTCTTGCTTAGTTTCAATTCTAGAATAAATATAATTTTATTTATTTATCTAGATATTTGTCAGGGTTCATCCATGGAGTTCTCTATTTTATTATGGATTTATATAGAGTTGTAAAACACACTAAGCATACACATAATCCATAGAAATAAAAATAAATCCATGGATGAAACCCAACCAAGATCTAGATAAATAAATAAAATTAGATTTATTCTAAGTTATAAAACTAAGAAAGAATTATATATAAAAACAAGTTGGAATGTTTGTTTTTAAAAAGAGATTAGGCTTGTAATTTTTTTAATAGCCCCTATATGATGGGTTAATTTTATAGATGTTCTTGTATCACTCCAATGTAAAGGCCATAGAGACATACAAGTCCAATAATGAACTCAAGATGGTATGAATCCATTCATTATTATTCCCACCAAGTTGGGAATGTAGTTTTTAGAATTAAATATGATAACCCAACAAGAGCATCCTTGTTGGGAAAAATACGCATTCATGTAAATTATATCATAGAATTCATAAATTTATTTTATTTTTATGTTCTACATTTCTATATATTGTAAATATGTTAATATCAAAACCATTTATCATGTTATGCAAGGCTTACAAGAAATTCATCAAAGTGATATCTTGAATTTTAAAATATGCATTTTCTTGATGTTTTCCTTCCAATTTTCAGTTTAAAAACTTTCAATGAATGGGGAGATCAAACATCTTGCAAAATTCATGTCTTTAAAATAATTAAACCGCCAATTCTAGTATGAGAAAGAATATTGGAGATGTAAATGGTAAGGGTAGTGTCAATATTTCTAGTAACTTTCTACCTTTTATTTTCAACAAGAAATATATGTACTACAATTTCATAGAACAAAATCATTATGGATGTGCTTCTCTATTATTAATTGTGGGTGAGAAAAGAGGAAAATGACACTATAAATTTACTAGTAAATGAAGTCAATAAACGAGTCCAAATCCTCATTGGACCTCACTTGGTTATTAACTTACATGAAGTGCAATCAGTTCTTGAGTATATTATCACTAATTATATACAATTTTACAAATATTTTTACTTTAAAATTAATTTCGTGTTATTTTTAATCCATGTTTGACACTACATTTTTCGGGCTAAATATTTCGTTGTTACTCTTTTGGAAAGAGAAATGAAGGCAATGGTCCTACAATTTCAAGAAAATTAATATGAGTGTGAATATATATTTTGAATCATGGGTCGAAAAGTAATGAAGAGTGATACAAAGTAAGTAGTTGTCAATGTCAACATGCATGCCCAACTCCTCAATGATACTCACCTAGTGGTTCACTTATGCTACTTGTAATTAGTTATGAAGGGAATTACAATTGGTAATTTAAAATTTACAATAATGTTTTAGTTTTTAAATTAAATTCATGTTATTTAAAATCTAGGTTTCAAGTTGTGTTTGGTGGTTAGTATTACGATTGTAAATATTTTGGAAAGAGAAGTGGTGGAAAAATTTGGGCCAAAAACATTTAAGGTCATAGAGATTGTGTCATGTTTTGGAGATGCATAAAAATATCAATTGTATCCTTATTGACTCCAAGTCCAATGATCTACAACAAAATAATGGAGGGTTGTAGATCTACACCCATATATTTGTACAATAACATACAAGACCCTTGGTTTCCATTATTTCATTAAATCTTATTTAATTTATATCTATAAGATCTAGTTAGGGTATGAGGAAAAAGTAAAAATATATCCTTAATTGAAATTTAATGGTCTCTAAGAGAACCCATAACAAATAGCTATAAATTTGAGTCAACATCCCCCATAATAATCTCCTAGTGACTATGATTTTATCCCACTTAGTTTGCTAGAGTTATGAAAAAGCAATCCTTAATCATAACTGCCAAGAAATTTATCCATTTCAAACACATAAAAGATGCAATAATCCCAAACTCTCTAAAGAAGTGGGGAAAAAGTTCTAGCAAGACTACCTTAGAATGTTATGGTAAGAAAATACCAAATAAACTAGCATAATTTACAAATTGTAACACACGAAAACAATCAAGCATTGACATTAGAACACATGATCCAAGTTCCAATAGACAAGGCTCTACCTTACCATTGAATCAACATGAGAAATACCTTAAATTGACATCGTCGTTACAACTAAAGATCTTTTCATGACAATTCTTAACTGGATTTCACTATAATTTTCAAATTTTCCAATTAACATGAGGAAATATCTTCTTATGAGTATACAACCTAGATCAAAATTAATGAAATCAAACTTATCATATGTGTGTGTGTGTGTGTGTGTGTGTGTGTGTGTGTGTGTGTGTGAGAGAGAGAGAGAGAGAGAGAGAGAGAGAGAGAGAGAAAGAGAGAGAGAGAGAGAGAGAGAGAGAGAGAGATTTTATGAAGTCAACAACATGGTTTAAATTTCCAAACACCTAGATTTTTATATGAAACAAGAAATAAAATTTGGTGCCTTCTTTATCACTACATCTTTGACACAAAATACCTTGGTATAGTGCAAAATCGTGTTTACAAATTTCTTCACATAGCATCAAAAATTATATATATAAGAAAATTGTCTTTTTGCAAATGATTCAATTGAATTCTTCTCTTGTAACAATTTTTTAGAAAAAAACTTGGAGATAAACTTTGCTGCAATGTGGCGGTCAACACATATACTCGAATGTTCTTAATGACTCATAATATCATCTTTGTGAATTTTATTATGTGCATACCCTATAATCATGGCATTCCATTAGATCGATATTTATTTGTGGCATTTTTTGAATAGTTGACATGCCTTTTGTATGCTTCCAAATTTACATACATGTCTACATGTGACAAAAATAAACTTCCATTATGCTTTATTAGATGTCCATGATGCTCTAAACCAAAAATACAAGTTCAATAGTAGCTCATAAGATGTTGGAAAATGTTTTGAAATCAAACCTTACTCCTACCAATTCCATTTTCTAAAAATATTTCAAGGCATTTTCAAAATGCCCATTTTGTGCATATCCTACAATCATTAGTCCATAAAAACATGTTTATTTCAAACATTTTGTTGAATAGTTCACATGTATTGTGCATGATTCCACATTTTTTATACATGTATACCTGTGGAACTTGCAATGAAAACATATGAAAGAATTACATTCATCATAATGTTTTGGTGGGTGTTCATACTAGTTTGAAAGTACATATTTTGGTATAGGATTGGAGTATGTTAAAATGTTGAATTGGTCTGATTGGACACATGTTGATTGTATTTGGTGAAATCAATTTTTGCAATGATTCCCTTGTCTTCTATTAGTTTCTATTATGATTTTTAATAAGATGAGGTTAAAGTTTTCAAACAAGAAAAAAAAATGTAATACCTCGCATTTCAACAATCTTACTTTAAATTATTCAAATTTTTTCTTTCCTATTTCAACATCCCGGATAAAAAATATAAATTAATAAAATGTTAAATTTTTAAATAAATTAATATTTTCCTTCCTATTAGTTTCTATTATAACTTTTAATAAGACGACATTAAATATTTCAAACCGAAAAAAATAACTACCCCACATTTCAAAAATATTATTTTAAATTATTCAAATTGTGTCTTTCCTCTATTTCAACATCCCAAACAAAAATTATAAATTAATAAAATGTTAAATATTTAAATAAATTAAGCTTTTCCTTCCTATTAGATTGTTTGAGCCTTCAAACCTAAGGGTAACCACTACATGGTACCTCTCCCTATATCCCAAAAAATTACGTAAATTTTCAAATTTAAATTATAGAGAGATTGAATACTAAAATATACGCTCTTGAAAGAACAACAAATTCGAGAAATCCTTATAAATTATTTTTGACAATAACTTAAACTTGCAAAGTTAATCATATGAAAAGACCATCTCATCCATGAGACTTTATCCTCAAATTTGAGAGGTTTTGTTGTCACACATCCCATTTCTAGGTTGCAACAACTCTCTAAATCCACTAACAAAGTTCCATAGTTAAAACATTTTCTTTTACTCAAGAATTCCATTTAATTTTTTTCCTTGAGTGATTTTCCTTTAATCTATTATCTCTTTATTTAGATGAGATTGTTGTAGCTTTTGATCAATAAGTCATGTTTAATTGTGAAAAATGCAAGGATAATTATCAAGATTATCACCCATTTTATTTGGATGGGATTCACTTGCAAGTACATTTTGGATCCAACGACACTCAAAATGTATTATTGCACTCTAGAGAATATGGTAATTGCATATGGTTTTGATGCAAAGGTCATTTGGTGATAAAAATAATATCCAGTTAATATCAAGTATTTTGTTTTTAAAGCTAAGTAATCAACAAATGAAGTGGATAATGTTTCTGCCAAACTAAAAATATAGTTTTAAAATAGAGCATTCATCTTCCATTAGAAATCTACAAACTCTGTGACCCACACCAATCAAATTGCATCCTATGATATTTTTCTAATGGTTATATTTCATTATTTTTCTCATTACATTTCAGCATCTTCCAACCTTCCATCCTATACATCCATATTTAATACCAATACATAAAAGCATACATTATGTTGGTACCCAAATTGATTCTCCCTCAGAAGCTGAGCAGCATCACAGTTTGGCAGGAAGCTTAGAGACAAGCAGAGCATGTAGTATGTCATTTTGTAGTCCGGGGATGAAATGCAACTTGCTCTTTGTCACTCAGATGTGGAGAAATGGGTAGCACCCTCAAGAGGATTTGACCTATCCTCACTACTTTATGGTTGTGCCTTTCAACCAGGGTGAGAGGACCCTTTTTGTATCCTGTTGTTTATGGAGGAGATGGAGATATCCTTTCTTGTGAAATTATTAAGAAGACCTTGAATAAAATATGATCAATGCAACAAAACCTAACTCTCACGAGTTGTCACTCTAGATAATGGAGATATTTTCCAAGCAAGGTTCAAGCCACTAAAGACAATGAAAACCTAATTGTTTCTACATGTTTTGGTAGTAAAAATTATGCATTTGTATACACACATGAAAAATAGGGGTAGTATGGGTATGATTGGTTGTTTTTAAGTGAATTTTTGGTGGGAGGTGAAGCAGGATAAAGTTGATTATACCAGATATTTGGAGGGACTTTACAATAATGAGAAACTTCACAACAGAAAGCTTCAAGAACAGTCAAGACGTTCCTTCAACCAGAAGGTGTGCTTCAATGGAGGCCCAAATCAGCATGTTTTCACATAATCTTTAAGACTCCAATACAAAGGCTCAAATTAGAAGACTCAATTAAACACTATAGTTTCTGATTAACCACGCCTAAGGTACACCCGAAGACTTACAGACAATCTTTATCAACAAATGACAGTGAATTGACTTTAAATTTGTTTATCTCATCCAAGATGAAGGCTCTTCTTGAAATGAAATTGAAAATACCATTAAAGCATCACAGGTGGATGAGATCCTATATGATTTCACAAAAATTCAAAGTGTAAGATTACAATAGGAACGAATAAAACTATTTGAGACATTTTGAAACAAAGAAAACACTAATTGCTCGAGTCAACATAGAATAACTCAAATTTGATTAAACTTATCAGCAAGGGAAAGTTTCTAGAATAGTCTCAGAGATTTTCAATGGTTGTACACTCACAACCACCTTGACATGATCAAGTTTAACACAAAAGAGACATATAGGTTTCTCAAACAGTCCCTCAAAAAGATGGGCTCTATCAAGCCTTTTAGAAAATCAGTTCTGACCTCTAACACTCCAACCTTCCAACCTCCAACCCTTTTCATGAAAAAATCATGCCTATTTATAACATTTTACAATAGATCCTTTTCCCCCCAAAACTAGAGACATTGAGTGTACTATTGCTCGCCATGATCCTAATCGTGATTCCCATAATCAAATCTATAAAAAGTTGTCGGGTTCTCGGGGGGGTAGATTTCTTCAAACATCTCCTACATTCAACTCCTTCTTCTCGGTAGATCACTCTTCCCTTTACTCGCCAACCACTTCCACCCCTAATTTGTCTAATCTAGTTCCTTACATGCTCGGGTAGAAAATGGAAGATCATATCGAGCCCAGAGGTCAGATTTCATCTTAATGGTAAAAGACATCACCTGGATTTTCCTCACCAAACCAAGATATTGATAAGTATTTCGTGTGCCAAGGAAAGAAAAATCGGGCTGAATCCGCCAAAGAAGATTGCATATTTAATGGTGAGAGATGTTTATAGACCTTCCCCACCAAACCAAAGTTACTAGATTAATGTTCCTCTTCATTAGGCATGCAAGAGACTCCAAGAGATGATAAAAACCCATAACAATACACATCCCTAGGAGATTTGGAGAAAAAATGGCGGAAAAATAAGATACAGATGCACAATTTCCATTGATCTTTCTATTTTGAATTTGGACCGTCCACGTGGGAGATCTAATTTTAGAGTGGGCTTGCGGGTTCCTTTTTTCCTTTTACAACTTTTGGAAAAATGTAAAATTTTCACATTTTGCTCTGCACCTCCACCCTTGAAAAATGATCTTGACACGTGTCCTAGGGTCCCAAAGGAACCGCGGCCAAATTATGCTATTTCACCACTTTTTTGGAAAAGGGAAAATTTTCCAAGTTTCCCCCACGCCTTCGCCCTTGAAAAATGAGCCTGACACGTGTCTTAAGGTGGGTCCCAAAGGAACCACAGCCAAATTCTACTATTTCACCACTTTTTTGGAAAAGGGAAAATTTTCCAAGTTTCCCCGCAGCTCTTCCCTTCGCTCCTAGCCTCGATGTGGGCCCAGCAGAACTACACGTCCCTTTAACTCCTTTTCCCACAAAAGGAAAAAAATTTCAATTTTCCTCCAAAGGTCCGCACCTCCACCATTAACTCGGAGAACATTTTGACTATCCTTCATCGGGCATGTGGGCCATTTTGAGGTTTTAATAATTTTGATGACAAGAGGAAAAAAAAAAACCAGTTGCCTCTAAAGGGTCCGCTTCCCCACCCCTTTGAATTTTCAAAACCAACCTTGACCTCCCTCTTGTCGGGCATGTGGTCCATTTTGATGTTTTAATCCTTAAGAGGCGAAAAATCAAAGTTGCCCTGGATGGTCCGCTTCCCGACTTTTGACTTTTCAAACCGCCACGCGTCACAATCACGCATCTTGAGATGGTCCCCAATATTTGAGACCTTGAATGAGCGTAGGCTCAACACGTGTCCTAGCCGGAAATATTTTTTGAAGGCTCAAATCTCGAGTGGAAGGAGCCATGTGTCGTGGTGCGAGGCAATCTCTCTTTGGCCATTAAAAAGTCCAAGAAAATGCAAAGTGAACAGAGGCCTCCAAGTGTCCTCTGGCGCTTCTTTAAAATAAAATTTAAGGGCTGGTCCTTAAACATGTGTGGTCCCTCCATGTGTCCTGTGCCCCTCAAAACCTTTTAAAAAGACTAAGCATGGGAAGACCCGATAGAATCCTCCACGTGTCTTCATGGCATAATTTCAAAATGGTTCCCAAGAGCGGAGACCCCGAATGAGTTTGGGCTCACCATGTGTCCATTGCCCACCAAAACTATATCAGCTACATGAAAAATTTTCAAAGTCGGGAAGCGGCGGAATCCTCCATGTGTCCTCCCAAAGACAACTCCAAGGCCAAACAAAAAGGTGAGTATTCAAACAAGCATTGTCCCTCCACATGGAAAAGTTTTGGGTTAAAACTTTCCACCAAGCCGAGCCGCATCAAATCAAAAATGAACATGTGGACACCCTCGAGGTGAAAATAAGAAATTTTCCTCACCAATTAAAATTTATTTAATCGAGCCTAGCAGGCCGAGGGGAGAGTTCAATTTTTTTCCCAAAGTAGCCAAAAATAACAAGTTCAAAAACAAACCCACCGCGCCCCATCCAATTAGAAGAAGCCATGTAAACACCAAAAGAACCAATCAGAATTGAGCAGAGCCATGGGACCAAATTTTCCTTTTTGCCAAAAAAGTAAAAAGTGACAAGTTAAAACATTTTCCCACCATCCCCTGACCAACCAAAAGAAGCCACATTTCCTGTTGATGCAAGGATGTAAATTTGACTGGGGAAATGCCTCACAAACCGTGAAATGCGTAAAAACGACCATTTGAGCCCGGAGATGAAATTTTCTCCAAGAACGGAGAATTTAGAAATCTTACAAGGCCCAAATACATTCCTCTGAGCTACATCCATTCATTTTTCTTCAAATATTTAGAGAAAATGAAAAGGACAACAAATCCTGACTATGAAAAATGGAAAGAACGGGATGTACTGAGTTTTTACGCCCAATTATAGACGTTTTCAGATGAAAGGGCTGAATTTATACCCAATATGTGATCTTTGGTCCAAGAAAGGGCTGAATATAGCAACAAAAGGAAGGAAAGGAATTCTCGGAGCACAATACGGGAGATAATATATGGAAGAGGTTGTAAATTGATAGATTTTCAATGGCAAAAAGGGGCGAAACTATTTTGAGCACCAATACATTATTTAGCTCATCTTGAGGAATTTTTATGAGAACATCACTATAGAAATTTCATCTTCTCTCGCAAGATGATAATTATCTGGAGGATTTGGAGGATACTCAAAGTGCCCATGCATGGTAGGTTGGTGACATATGATGGCGTTCGCCCGCATCTTTGAGTAAATTTGAGATATATTTTCCTACCCAACATACCTCATCGAGCATGGAGGTTGACCTTTATAGATGTTTAGATGATTGTTGGATCTCATGAATACTCGTATACTTGATGGATATTGTCAACGGCATTATACTTCCTAAAAAGACAGTGTGCACTTTCCACTAGGTCCTGGATCGAGTAGTGCATGGTCCCGTGAGTGGTTAGGTTTACTATTATGGCCGGTGCCTATTAGCCCACTTGTACTAGGACCTTCATTTGATAGTGTATCGTTGTCTAAAGACCTTGGTTCCAGCCAATTGTTTACAAATATGAGTATGGGACCACATTGCAATAGGAACCCACTAGAAGTGTCATGAGTCGAGATCTCCCAATGAGGCATCTTTGATGGGTTGGGCGCCAATTGGTCATGAAATTCACTCACATATTAGATATAAAAATACTATTAATGAACGTTTGATGATTTATAGTTGCACATGGTGACATGACATCCTTACATATTGTACCAATGGTGAGAGGATGTTGTAGAGCTCATCAGAACAGATATTGATCACTTTATTATCAACATTCGAAGTCACATTACATAGTGGTACCGGGTCGACAGAGTATAATGGAATTTGGTCCACGTCCGAGGGATCCCTAGAGATGATATGTGGTATGGACGCAGGGCCCATGAGACTGTGATAATGGGCCACCAATTAGAAAGTGGTGAGCCCATGACAGTTTTAGGCAGTTACCCCACAACCATGGTTTATGTAGCCACGGTGTGGTAGATCCATAGACTACCCCAGATTATGGACCATGGTATGCTACTGTGTTACCATGGTAGATTACTATACCGCATGCTAATATAGAGGTAGGGATTACTATTGCATAGGTATTACGGTTGGGCTATCAGAGATAGGCCCAAATCGGGATACCAGAGACCGAGGTCAACTCTCAAGCATAGGTCGGGATGCACAGGTGCATAGATACATCAGGGTATCTCACAATTATAAGTACAACCGCATGGTCCTCCCCATAACAATATTTACAACCACATATATAGCGATATCCAAAGCTAAAAATCAAAGTGGTACAACAAAGTTGTGGCAGAAAGTTGTGCAACAAGTAGTCATACAAAGTTGTAGACTTTCCCCATATAGATGGATAGGGTTTCACATGGGGTGGAGATGGATGGGGTTCACCACCTCATATACATGTAGTAGGAGGATGGGGATCATCCCTTAGGTCAAAACAGATGTCACCTCGTAGAGCTCCATAGATACCAAAGTGCTCGGGTTCCATGTTATTCCAAGATTATATGGGTCATCCTTGTCCGCATTAATGATAGAGAGGGACATGGCCATGAGGCGGTGGTTAGATAGAATTTATCATGGTGCAGTCCCTTTATATATAACTAGAGTAAGTGACTACATATTGGGACCGAGGCCTGGACAGAGAGGGACCAGGCCATAGCCACACGAGATCATTCAAGGGTGGATGTAGCCGGATTATAGTAGAGTGCAACGCACTCCAACATGTGGTCATGGCAACAGTGCTCGTGATATAGTTTTTTTTTTCCACACCCACTAGTGAGGCTACCTATTATAGGGAATTATATCATGGTTACATTCCTAAGGGATAGAGGTCCATAGATTTCGAGACGGTTATCTTGAAGCTAGTCGAGATCGAGATCATATAGGCCATCTTGATCAATGAGTTCTGCAACAACCATAACCTCACCATGGGGATTCACTATAGCAGCATGTAACATAGAAGATTCCTCCACCCAACACCAGGCTAGGAAGTCTAGGTATGGGTGAGAGTCATGGTTGACTCTGATTATTATGATGTACTCATTTTTATGTATGCCTCATGATGAAGGCACATTTTTGAGATGATGTATATCTACTATTTTTTAATTTTCCTTGATATGAAGGCACATTTTTATCCATGCCCATGATGGCATACTTTGTATCTGATGATTATGTATTGAGACACATTGTATATGGACATTGATATATTGACACATTTACATGATGATGATGGACTTTATTATGATTTATGATTGTATCACATGTTTTTGATTTATGAGATAACATTTGATGATATCACATTGTATTTGATGAGATACTTTGATTAGTCCATGTTTTAGTTTTTATATTGGTGAGGGGGTAGAAGGTGATCCCTATTGCCTCATTGATGATATGGTAGGATGATAGTAGCTTATCATACATGTTGGATGTTTATTTTTATGATGATGTAGCTTAGCAGTTATTGATGATATATGATTTATGTGATGTTATAGATGATGATGTGATAGAAAATAATGTACAAGTAAGAAGAAAAGCACATGAAAAATTTAACAAAGCTAACATATGTACACACTAAAAACATGAAAACACAACTATGTACAAATTGAAACAATCATGTAAAACACATCGAATATAAAAAGTAATAATGAATCTAATGAAGCAAAGAATAGACCAATCTAATAAGTATGTTAAGAAACAAACTATACATGATGTATAAGAAAGAAAATTAAACAAGATATAAACAAACAAGTAAGAAAACCACTACTTTGTTTTTTTGGGACGATTTAGAGATATTTTGCACTATTTTGGAAGTTTTATAACTCTGTTTTTAATTGTTTTTGAGTTTTTCTATGAAATGTTTTTTCTAATGTTTTGGGATTTTCTAAAAAAATTGAATGTTTTCGGATTTTTCAAAACATATTTGAATGTTTTGGAATTTTTCGAAATTTTTCGAAGCTATGTATAGGAAAAAGATAAATGTGGATGCCCCAACGTTAGATGGGAATGTACAAGGGCTAATGCCACACACATGTACAAGAAAATGAATATGTGAAGATTCCCCCAACATTAGATGGGAATGTAAGAAAGTAAAACTCTTCAAATATACACAAGACAAGGATCGATTGGATCAAGGCTATGAAGGATAAGCTCAAAAGAATCTCATACATAGGAAAAAACTAGCTCTAGATAAATCAAATATATGTCCAAGGTGTGATATGCTTGTGAAGAACGAATCCTCCCAAGGCACTTGAAACTAGTTTTCACCAAACGAATTGTCCAAAGTGCCACAATTGCATGGTTTTAACACTTAGAATAATTGATTCTTCTTTACTTTTTCCTTGATTTTTTTATTTTTGTGTATTTGTTTTTGGTTTTTTATGATATTTCCCCATGCTTAAGCACGAACCATGTGATATGAATGTATTTCATAGGTTCACGCAACTCATCTCCATTAGGATAGGCAATTATGTAAGCTCCTTATCCATATTTTACTATCACAACATGGAGTCCCAACCAGTTTGGTTCAAACTTACCTTTCTTTTCTCTTTCTTTGGCAAAAGCATTGAATTGGTTTTCCTTAAGGATAAGATCCCCCACCTCAAATTGGCAAGGTATGATATGTTTTTTATAGCCCCGTCCCACTCGATTCAGATACACTTTCAGGTGGTTGAGTACACAAAGTTGTATTTCATCTAATAGCTCTAGCTCGCTAGTATGGCCACATGGTAGTCTTCATCTTTGTCTAGATAATCTCTAAGAGATATTCTCAAGGAAGGAAGCTCAATTTCCAATGGATGATGGCCTCATTTCCAAATACTATGGAATAGTGCGTAGCACTAGTAGGGTTTGAATGGAGGTATTGTAAGCCCGAGAGGGTGAGATGGATTTATAGATGCGATTCAACCAATTTTTCTAACATTTTCTCCATGATGTGAACAAGTGTTTGATTGGAGGACTCTTCTTCTCCATTACCTTAGAGGTAATAGGGAGAAGAAAATTTATGCATATTTGAAAGAGTTATCACAATGCTTTCATGGTCTTGTTATTATAGGACTTACCAATGTCTACTACAATGGCGGAAGGGATGCCATAACGGAAGATGAGATGATTCATGATGAACTTGGAGATTTGGGCACTGGTAACATATGTAAGAGGCACAACCTCTACCCATTTGGTAAATTACTCGGTGGCAGTAATGATGTGGGTATGGCCATCTAAGGAAGTTGAAGTGAGATTCCTTATGACATATAATCCTCACTTGGATAACAACCACGATGTTTTGATTGGCTTAAAGAATTGATCGGTGCATTGATGAGATTGCCATATTTCTAGCACAATGAACATTTCTTAACATATTTATAGTAGTCAAATTCCATGGTAGGCCAATAGTAACCTACTCTTAACAACTTATTTTCTAGCACCATTCCACTTATAGGAGCTCTACATACACCTTCATACACCTCTTTGATTGCTTGGATGGACTCAACTAAATTAAGACAATGCAAAAGTTAACGTCATAGCCACAATGATAGAGGATGCCTCCAAGGAGGGTGTAATGATATTTTATTTGGAATAAGTTTCATTTATTAGGATGGGAAAAGTTAGGTGGGAAGGTACCATCTTTGAGGTAATTGAAAATGGGTTCATACAAGGAGGAAAATGGACAAACAACTTCAGAAACTAAACATGACTTCAAGATGTCATATGCAGAAATCCATAGATTTTCAATGAAGAATGTCATATCATTCATCCACGGTGGAATATGAAGCAAGGATCCTATTGTAGCCATAGTGTCTGTAGACTAATTTTTGGCCCTTTGGATTTTCTCAAACATAACACGCACAAAGTATTGTTTCGTGAGTTTCCACCATTTTCTTATATGGGATGATATTGTCATCCTTAACCTTGTATCCATCATTGACATGCTTTATGATTAACTGTGAATCTCCAATGAATTTTTGTTGTCTAATATTCCACTTTCTAGTGAGCTTCATCCCTATAATGAGTGTCTCATACCGCATTATGTTATTTGTACATGGAAAACCTGATGGAAATCTTGAGGAATGAATTCCCCTGAAGAAGTGATGAGCACAACATCGGATCTGAACCATGAAAGGTGAAGGATCCATCAAAATGTACCTTCCAAGTGACGGATTCTTCAATATAAATCATAGAGGCATCTGGTAGATCTATACTCAACATTTATGTTCTAGGTAGACAGGATTCAAAGCTAGCTAATCCGCAAGCACCTATCATTTTCTTTAATTTTTATTGACATATTCAATATCAAACTCACTTAATAGGATGATCCAATTATCCATCCTTCTAGTAAGTGTTGGCTTAGACAAGAGGTACTTTAGTGGGTCAACTTTGGATGCAAGCTTGGTCTTGTTATTTAAGGAGTAATGGTGAATCATTAGGACAAGAGGATTAACTAGATATTTCTTGAGAGGTCCTATTGGTACCCAAATTTGTTCTCCTTTTCAAGCCAAGCAACAACGTGATTCAACAGTTAGCTTAGAGGCAAATAGAAAATAAATGTATGTCATTTTGTAGCCGGGGAGAAATCTAGTTGTCCCTTTATTACTTGGATTTGTGGAGAGATGGATAGCACCTCAAAAGGATATGACCTTATCCTCACTATTTTAGGTGTTCCTTTCAACAAAGGTTATTTTTGTCATATAACCTTTTTGCATAAATTTTGTAAAGAAGACCTTGGGGAAAATATGATCAACACACCAGATCTGAATCTCACGAGTTGTCACTTCCAGATCATGGAGATATCTTCACAACAAGGCAAAGGTTACTAAAGACATTTGAGACCCGATCTGTTTATGCATACTTTAGTAAAAGGATTTTGGTCTTGTGTGGGTATACAGAGCAAAAACAGGGGTAGTATGGGTAGGATTAGTTGTTTTAAATAGATTTTTTGGTGGGAGGGGAGATATGATGAACTTGACTCACCAGATCCTTGAGAGCTTATGTAAAATGGAAAGATTCAATCAACAAAATGCCACAAAAAGTTAAATTGTTTCCTCAACTAGAATATGTGCTTCAATGGAGGCCCAGATCAGCACTCTTTCACACAACTTGTGGGATTCTATCACATGAAGGCTTGAGTCAGAGGACCCAATAAAGCACCAAGATTTAAACCAAGTCACACCTGAGGTACACCCAGAGGCTTACAGATAATCTCTATCAACAAAATGAAAGAAAAGTGATTTTAAACCATTTATCCCATTCCCGATGAAGGCTCTTCTGAGAAATGAAATTACAGATGCCACTAAACTATCACAAGGACTGAGACCTATGTGATTGGACTATATTTTGGTACAAGATTGTAATAAAAACAAGAAAAACTACCCATATGCATTCAGAAATGAAATAAATACACTTTACTCAAGATTGACACAGGATAACTCAAAGTTTGATCAAATTTATCAGCAAGGGAAAGTTTCCAGAACAATCTCAAAGCTTTTCAATGGTTGTACACTTGCAACCACCTTGACATGATCAAATTTGACACAAAGAGAGATATACAGGCTTCTCTAGATGGCTTCTCAAAATGGATGGGCTCTGTCAAGCTTTTTCTGCTGGAGAGAATCAGTCTTGATCTTTCAAAAAAACTCCCAACCATTTGCATGATGAATTCATGCCATTTATAACATTTCCAACAGATCCCCTTCCTCCCAAAAGACAAAAACTTTAAATGCACCAATTGCTTGCCATGATTCTTTTTGTGATTCATAGAAATCGATATGTAAAAGTCTCCAGTGCTCGAGGAAAATCTCTTGATTTCTTCCCACATTCAACTCCTTTCTTGGGAAAAACACCTCCATCCATTTCGCCAACCACTTTCCACCCCATATCAATCAAATATGGCCCCTTGCATGCTCAAGAGAAGAAAAATGGAAAACCAGATCGGGCCCGAGAGTCAGACTATTTTAATGGTGAAAGACGCTCTCAGATCTCTCCCACCAAACTCTAGATATCAAAATTAACTCGCTCCTCTATTTGGCATGTAGAAAATAGTAAGAAATCATGAAGACTCACACTCCCAGGAGTTTTATAGAAAAATGGGGGAAAATCAGATTTAGACACTCAGCAACCGTTGATATTTGATTTTAAATGTGGGCCATCCACGTGGAAGATGTAAAAATAAGTTTCGGGGGCTTCCTTTGACCTTTTCTGACCTTTTTGAAAAAATGGAAAAATTTCCCATTTTTCTCCGCACCTCCACTTCTGAAAATGGGCCTGACACGTGTCCTGAGGTGGGCCCCAAAAGAAACATGGAGAAATTCTACCATTTGACTCTCTTTTGGAAAAAGGAAAATTTTCCAAGTTTTCCCCAACTCCACCCTTGAGAAATACTTTTGACATGTGTCCCAATGTGGGTCCCAAAGTGGAACTACGCTTCCCCTTTTACTTTTAACTCTTTTTTCTCAAAAGGAAAATTTTCCAATTTTCCTCGTGGTCCGCACCTCCATCATGTTGATCGGGAAAACATTGACTATTTCCCATCGGGCTCATGGGCCATTTTTGCTATTTTAACCTTTATGAAGCAAAGAGGTGAAAAGTTTGAATTACCTCCGATGGTCCACCTCCCCCCTACCCTATGACTTTTCAAATTGCCACGTGTCACCATGACACACCTTGAGGTGGTCCCAAAATTTGATACCTTGAATGAGCGGGCTCGCCACGTGTCCTGCTCTAAAAAAATTTGTTTGAAGGCTTGAAGCTCAGTGGAAGGTGCCACTTGTCAAGCTCCGAGGTAGTCTCCTTTTGGCCATTGAAAAGTCTAAGTAAAATGCAAAGTGAGTGGAGGCCTCCACGTGTCATCCTGGTGCTTCTTTAGAATGAAACTCAAAGGGCGTCCCCGAACATGTGCGGTTCCTCCACATGTCTCCATGGCACAACTTCAAGATGGTGTCCAAAGCAAAGACCCTAAATGAGCACAAGCTCACCACGTGTCCTATTCCACCAAACTGCTCCAACTACATAAAAATTTGTCTAAGTCTGGGCCAAGCAATGGAAGCCTCCACATGTCCTCCGACGCTACTCCAAGGCAAAGCCCAAAAGTAGATCTTCAAATGAGTGTCATTCCTCCACGTGTCCTGGACTTCGAAAACCTTTTGAAATTTTTCTAAGTATGGGAAACCTAGTGGAAGCCTCCACATGTCTCTTTCTGCCAACCCTCCACGTGTCCTCCCGCGCTACTTCAAAGCCAAACCAAAAAGTTGATTCTCAAATGAGTGTCTTCCTCCACGTGGACACATTTTAAAAATGAGGCTTTTCATGGAATTTCTGAAGTATTAAGTTGATCCACATCCAACCAAGAGGTGCCACATTTCCCTATCGACTAAATGATGTAAATTTGACCGGGAGAAATGCCCATCAAACCGTAAAACATAGAGAAACATCCATTCGAGCTAGAAAATGAGGTTTTCTTCAAGGACAAAGAATTTAGACTATTGCAAGGCTCAAACACGATCCTTAAGGACACATCAACTCATTTCTCTTTGAGTATTTAGGGAAAAATGATAGGGACAACAAATCTTGACTGTGGAAAATGGAGGAAATGGGAAAACATGAGTTTTGAAGGAACAAAGCATGGGAGACCCAAAATACAGAGCTTTTTCAGAGGAACAAAGGAACCATGAGACAAATATAGACCCACACATGATCCTCGACCCAGGAGCAGACTAAAAATGGAAATAAGACTGACCAAGCACCATACGAGGAAGGAGAAAATGACAGAGGCTGTGAATGAATAATTTTTCAAAGGCATGATGGGGCGAGACCATTTTGAGCACCAACATTGGCTCCGACTTGGGATGGGCACTCCCTGCGAGTGCCACAAGAAAAATAGTAGACCAAGTGCCAAAATATCCATTGGGTAGTGGAGTCATCTTTATAGAGAAGAAATAGAGCCATCTCCAAAAACAAACAAAGAAGCCAACAAAAATAGGTCACCGAGGACCAGAACAAACCAAAACACAAAACAAGAAACAAACAACCGACTATACACTATACAAGAGGTGTTTACCTTGATTCAAAGGAATCAATCCAAGAAATGCTTTAGATGCCTGCCATTAATAGGAAGTTTGAGAAATTCACCATCTAGATCCTTCAAGAAGAAGGTGTGTTCACCAATTCTGATGTCAATGGAGTAAGGGCCCATCCACAATGAATCAAACTTGCCATGCTTTCCCTTATCCTCATGCCTGCTATCCCATAATAGCACAAGATCTCCAATATTGAAGGCTCTAGGAGTGACCTTCTTGTCAAATAGTTTCTTTAGCTTTTCTCTAAACCTTATATGCCTCTGGTGAGATGCCCTCCTCTCTTCATCAAGCTCAATAATCTAGTTAATGCGGGCATCATGAGGACTCACTTCTTGATCTTCCAGTTGTGAATGAATTGATATGAAGATAATTGCATATGAAGGGTAAAGCAAGGCTTGAGTCCCATATACCAACTCAAATGGACTCTTTCCAGTGGCTCTCTTGACAGTGATCCTATCTACCCTGCATAACAAACTTCAATTGTTCACCCCATTTTCTCTTGTTCAACTCCAAGGTTCTTCTGATAATCTTTAGCAAATTCTTATTGTTAGACTTAGCTTGTCCATTTCCTTGGGGATTATAATTAGAGGCATATGTCAAATTGATCCCATATCCTTTACACATTGCCACAGAGGTCTAGCCCTGAAACTCATGGCATTATCAGCTATGATTTTGACTGGTACTCCAAACCTGCAAATAATATTGTTTAGCACAAAATCCATGACAACTTGGTGTGTAGCCTTCTTGGTGGGGATTTCTTCCACCCACTTGGTAAAGTAATCAGTGGCTACAAGAATCCACTTATGGCCAACACTTGAAGGGTCTGAAATCTCACCAATGAAGTCCATTCCCCATTGCTTAAATGGGGCTTCAATTGATACAAACAAGCAAAGGTAGGGAGCCTGAAGCCTTCATCCTTCTAGAGAAACGTTGGAAACTCTCACATCTTCTGACCAACATGGTTGCATCCTTGAAAAGATATTTGGCCACCAATAACCAGCCCTTAGGATCTTATGTGTTGTGACTCTTGCAGCAAAATTCCCCACAAACTCCTCCATGGAGATCAGCAATTATTTTGGGGGCTTCATCTTCAGTGATGCATCTTAAGAGGACTCCTCTGGGTTCTTCCATGCCAACCCAAAATCAGTAATGACATATTTTTGGGAAGCCAACTTAAGATCTCTTTTTGGTTCTTATTCAAATGCTCAGGGTAGTTTAAGTGTCTGAGATAGAACATCACATCCTTATACCACTCAGAACTCATCAATCTTTCAAAAATAGCTGCCCTTTCTTCCTCAATCTCATTTACCTCAATGGTCTGCAAGTTGCTCTTAGCCATGAGCTTAGCTAACCCCAAACCTCTCACCAAATTTGTGGTTTGGATGTCCATATCATACTCTTGCAATTTTTCACCCATCTACATCTTTTACTTGAGACTTCCATCTCTGATAGGATGTCTTTTACCATGGTATGGGGAACATAAGCAACAACTTTTGAACTTAAAATATAAGGCCTGAAAACCTTTTTTTCTTTGACCAAGGAAAATGCCTACTTTTCCATGATGGTGTATTTCAGTTCTACTCCTTACAAATCCTTACTAAAAAAGGAAATGGGCCTCTCAGCCCCTTCATCATCCTTTTGTAGCAGGACAAAAGCAATAGTGTTTTTGAAGTGAAAGAAAATAGCTAGAAAGGTTTCTTGTAATCTGGGGCTGCTAAAATAGGGCATGCTTCAATGCCTCTTTGATTCCATTAAAAGCTTGGATGACAGCCTCTTCCCATTTGATGATCTGATCCTTCTTTAACATGGAAGTGATTGGGATAGTCAACTTAGAAAAGTTTGATATAAACCTTCTAATGAAGTTTATCTGCCCAAAGAAGGACTGAATTCCTTTTTTGGTTCTTGGAATTGGGACTTTACTGATGGCCTCCACTCTTTTTGGATCAATCATCACTCCTTCTTGTGACACAATGTGACCGAGCAATTTTTCCTTTTGCACTCCAAAATGGCATTTCTTTGGATTGAGTGAGATGCCATATTCCCTACATCTGATCAACATCTTCTCTAAGTGCAACAAATGGTCACTTCTCCTTCTTGAAAACACTATTACATCATCTTGGTAAACAACAATAAAGTCATTGATGTAACCAGCAAAAGCAACATCCATTCTCTCAAAGGTGGCTCCATACATTCATTAGACTAAAGGGCATCCTAACATATACATATGTTCCCCATGGAGTAGTGAAGGTTGTCTTGATCCTTTCTGATTCTTTTACCATGACTTGGTTATAACCAGAGAAGCCATCTAAAGTAGAAAGCAACTCAGAACTAGTCACCAACTGCAACATGTGCTCCATGTTAGGTAAAGGATAGTTGTCCTTCATTGAGGCCTTGTTTAGATTCCTGAAGTCCACACACAACCTGATGTCACCATTCTTCTTTCTTACCGGCACTAGGTTAGCAACCCAAGAAGAATACCTTGTGGGTTGGATAATTCCTCCATCTCTTAGCTTCTTTTCTCCTCTTGCATTTTGAGAGATAAGAGAGGATTAATTGGCCTGCTTCTGCTTGAAAGGTTTTGCATTGGGCTCCAAGGGAATCTCATGTTGAATAGGTCTCTCTATGTATGATTTTGAGCTTAGAATAGGTCCAAGCCATATATCTTGGTATTTTTTTAACAACAGATGGATGTATGATGCTTTTCATCCTTTGCCGAGACTGCTTCCCAACCAAATTTCCTTGGTTTCTCCTCCATTTCAAGGTCATTCTCCTCAACATCCCCTCGAGGCTTCCATATGCCTATTAATAATGCGATTAACATTATCAAAATTGATTCAAGAGCAACCAGCCCTCTAGGAATGGTATTTGTCTTTAGTTGGATGATGCCTTTCCAAATAAGGTTTCTTTCCTTTAATTGTACATACCATGGCTCCCAATCAATGTTTTGATCAAAAATTATCCTTTTGCAGAATCTTTCGATCTAAGCATCATCATCAAATACCTATCAATGTTTTATATGTTAGGGATGAGGGTCTTGTCACTACCTCACCTCATATTCAAAATAAGGGGATCATACAAACTGTCAAACCGAGACCCCAACACCGCAAGCTTGTCTACCAAGTCATTAAACCTCCTATCATGATGCACAATGTTGAATGAATCAAACATCTCAATGAAGTCCCAAACTACATGTTTATATTGTTTCATTCATTGATTCTTTGTGGCATAAATTTTATGACTTGTTTTAAATTAATTTTGAGTCTCTTTTGACAATGATGTCCCAGACACCATACTTCCAAGAATTCTTAAACCTAACAAAAATGCCTCATACTCAGCAATATTATTAGTACACTCAAAGTTAAGCTTAAAGGAAAAAACAAACCTTTCATGGCTTGGAGAAATTAGGACAACACCGCACCATTTCCAAATTTGGAGCAAGCTCCATCAAACAATAAAGTCCAAGGAGAGCCTGCCTACTCAAGACACTTAGACTCCTCAATCTTGTGCTCTTTTCCATCATCAAATCCCACAAAGTTGTCAACATCAACATTTGTATACAATACTTCATAGGACACATTGTTGGGATCCTCAATAAGGTGCAACATTTTCTTCTCCCCATATAACCTAACAAGGCTACCCTCAACTGGGATGGTGGCATAAGACATGTCCATTTGGACACTACCACCAACACTTGCAGCCCATTTTCTTGACAATAACATACCCCACTTGGCTAGGAAATCAACTATGACAACATCAAGCTTTAAATTTTTACCTAGGTAGGCTGCAAGCTGCACCACCAAACCCTTCACACATCCCACTACTGGCACCTCTCTAGAGTCCATGGTAGTGCACTTCCCATATGCTGTTGTTACCTTAATATTTATCTCATTCATGACCTCCAAAGGCATGATATTGCATGATGCCCCTGAGTCAAACATGCAATTATGGAGCATTTATCTTGATGATCAAAGTAGTGAAGAATGGATCCACATTCAGCTGAGATTCTACCAAAGATGTCCCCAAATAAACCTCAGGTGGTTCAGCTAGCTCTTCTGATGTTGATGGTGTCTCAGACTCTTCAATGGCTAGAGGATTCTCCATAATGTTCACATTTCTCCCCAAGGAAGTCCTCTCTTCATTCAATCCCAAGTATTCAAATGCTCTCTTTTTGTGCTCAGAATCCTAAGCAACTCAAAAATTGGGACAGAGACTTTGATTTGACTTAAAACTTGGGAAATGTCATATGGGACATTCTTGGGAAAGGCAAGTATTGGAAGGAAAGATGATACATTCATTGGGTGGCATAGGATTCTTGATAGCTTGAGCATAAGGAGGGGTATGATTTTTTCTTGGAAATGTAGGGATTTTGGCAGATGGATCTTTCCTAGGAGCCTCTTTAGGAATGTTAGAAAGTAAGGGAGCTTTTGGCTTGGCCTGAGGCCCTGCCCCTTTGACAGCCTTACTTCTTGTGTTATATTCCTTCTCTTGAGCCACAACAACATTCATTAATAATTTCCTATCCTCCTCAGATGGGATTCCTCCATCATACTTTTTATCATTAAATCCCTTAAATATTCAAATTCATTATTGGGAAATTCAAAAGCTTGTACATTATCTACTTCTAAAGTATGAGAGGGAGGGAGAATATGTACTCTATGAATGCAGTCCCAAAAAGTGGCAGTAGTTCGACACTTATCACCTCAGTTGAGGTTGCCTTTGTTGTGAGCTAGTGGAGCATCCCATCATGTAAACATCATCATCACTCTTATGATCATCTATATTTTCTTCTTTTTGATCTTCTTCACAAGGAGCATGGGGCATGAAACATCTGTCACACCAATCAATGACCTTTGTTTCTTCCACAACAACAACTCTGGCAGCCAAAGGATCAGGTACCATTCTACTTTCTCTACCTTGAGGCTGCCTATTCCCAAATCCAACAACTCCTTTTCCTCTGTCATCAATTCTTTGATGATTTGTAAATCTTTATTATCCTTATTTATTTTTTGTTGTCCTTGTGAACTCTTCCCAACTCCTTTCTCATCTCGGCTAGCTTATAGGAGATCTCCTTCTTTGAAGCCCCCTACCAAAGTTTTCACTACTTCTTCCAAATTAACAACCTTGCTTGACTGAGGTTTTTCTGGGTTAACCAGCTTCACACCTTCCCTCTTAGGAGGTTTTCCTATTGCCTTGATATTATTCTCTATTTGTAGGGCCATAGTGAATGATTTCCTCAAGTTGGTAGGGTTCTTGTCCCTCAGTAGTAAGAAGCCTTTTTATCAAATGCATCAGTATATTTGATCAAACATGACTCATCACATGGCCTTATCCTAACAGGAAATCTCCTCAAGGTCTTATTGAACCTTGTATTGAATTCATGTACTGAATCATTGGGATTCTTCTTGATGTTTTCAAATTATGATAGAAGAAACTAGGGTCAGTCCTATCACCATATTGTAATCTGAATGCATTTCTCATCTCAGCCCAAGATTCAATAGATTTATCTGGTAATGCTTTGTACCAATCCTGGCATATCTTCTTCCAAAGTGTGAATAAAAAGCTTGATATACACATCCTCATGTTCAATCTCAAAATCTTCCATCATATTGAGGAAAATCTTTAGATGTTGATCACCAGTAATAGCATTATTTCCCTGGAACTTTGGCATTTTGTTCCTTACATCTTGAGGCACTGCATTTGGGTAACCAACCATTCCCACAAAATTTATAGGTCCAAAGGTGTTTACAAAAATGGAGGCCTGGGTTGAGCCATATTGATTTGAGGAGGTGATCCTAGAGGGGTGGAAAATTGATGGGGGGCGAAGGTTCTTGGAACACATGAGTATAATTTTCAAAATGGATACCCCCAAAGGCCTTGCTTCTTGGAAATCCCTATCAACCTCAGAAAACACAGGTGTAGAGTGTGAAGCAAACCTTTCAAAATCAAATGAAGGTCCCTCTCCAGCTGGAGAGTTCAACTCCACAAAGAGGTTGCCTGATTCAGATGCACTTGAGCTGCAATCTTCAATGATGGGCCACTCACTTTCTTCAATGGTGATCCCTTTTCTTGTCTGTTGTTCTCCCACAACTCTCTAGGCTTTTCTTCCTTTTGACTTTTCTTTTCCTAGCTCAGGAAACAATGTCCTAGCAGGATCCCTAGCAAAGAAAGATCTTCTTCCTTTTTACAAATATTAGCAAATATTACTTGATGGAGGTTTAAGACACGGTCCTTACCATAATCAAATCAACATGGAGTCGCCACTAAGGATTTTCACCTTAGTTGTGCAAATGCACTAAAATGTTATATCAAGTGTTTGCTAGAAACTAGAAATGAAAAAAATGACCTTTCTTTACCAAAATTTATCAATAAATACCCAAAACTGTAAAATTGGAGAAGCACTTGAGCATACAAAATTGTTGTTGAAATGGGCTAAATAGATGTGAACTAGAATCAGCATTAACAAATTAGTCTTGATATTGAACATTAGTCTCCAACTGCACGATTCAAATCCCCATAAATGGCACCACAAGTGTTGGTACCCAAATTTTTTCTCCTTTTCAAGCCAAGCAGCAACACAGATTCAATAGGGAGCTTAGAGGCTAGATAGATCATAAATGTATGTCATTTTGTAGTGAGGAGAAATCTAGTTGTCCCTTTGTTACTTGGATTTGTGGAGAGATGGATAGCACCTCAAAAGGATATGATCTTATCCTAACTATTTTAGGTTGTGCCTTTCAACCAAGGTAAGAGAACCTATTGTGTAACCTCTATGTCATTTGAAAGGAGATACAAGTACCTTTCTTTTGCATAAATTTTGTAAAGAAGACCTTGGGGAAAATATGATCAACACACCAGATCTGACTCTCACGAGTTGTCACTTCAGATCATGGAGATATCTTCACAACAAGGAAAAGGTTACTAAAGACATTTGAGACCCTGATCTATTCTGCATACTTTAGTAAAAGGATTTTGGTCTTGTGTGGGTATACAGAGAAAAATAGGGGTAGTATGGGTAGGATTAATTGTTTTAAATGATATTTTTGGTGGAGGGGAGATAGGATGAACTTGACTCACCAAATCCTTGAGAGATTATGCAAAATGGAAAGATTCAATCAACAAAATGCCACAAAAAGTTAAATTGTTTCCTCAACTAGAATATGTGCTTCAATGGAGGCCGAAATCAGCACTCTTTCACACAACCTTTGGATTCTATCATAAAGGCTTAAGTCAAGAGGACCCAATAAAGCACCAAGATTTAAACCAAGTCACGCCCGAGGTACACCCAAAGGCTTACACAAAATCTCTATCAACAAAATGAAAGAAAAGTTATTTTAAACCGTTTATCCCATTCCCAAATGAAGGCTCTTCTCGAGAAATGAAATTGTAGATGCCACTAAACTATATCAAAGACTAAGACATGTGTGATTGGACTATATTTTGGTACAATATTGCAATAGAAACAAGAAAAAATACCCACATGCATTCGTAAATTAAATAAATACACTTTACTCAAGATTGACACAGAATAACTCAAAGTTTGATCAAATTTATCAGCAAGGGAAAGTTTCTAGAACAATCTCAAAGATTTTGAATGGTTGTACACTTGAAACCACCTTGACAGATCAAATTTGACACAAAGAGAGACATACATGCTTCTCTAGATGGCTTCTCAAAATGGATGAGCTATGTCAAGATTTTTCTCTGGAGAGAATCAGTCCCTTGATCTTTCCAAAAATCCCAACCCATTTGCATGATGAATTTTTTTGCCATTTATAACATTTATAATAGATCCCCTTCCTCCCAAAAGACAAAAACGTTAAATGCATCAAGTGCTTTGCCATGATTCTTTTGTGATTCAAAATCAGATCTATAAAATTCTTCAGTGCTTCGAGGGAAAATATCTTCGATTTCTTCCCGCATTCAACTCCTTTCTTAGGAAAAACACCTCCATCCATTCACCAACCACTTCCGCCCCATATCAATCAAATCTGGCCCCTTGCGTGCTTAGGAGAAGAAAATAGAAAACCAGATCGGGCCCGAGAGTCAAACTATTTTAATGGTGAAAGACATCTCTAGATCTCTCCCACCAAACTCTAGATATAAAAATTAACTCGCTCCTCTATTTGGCATGTAAAAAATAGCAAGAAATCATGAAGACTCACACTCCCAGGAGTTTTACAAAAAAAATGGGGGAAAATCAGATTTAGATGCTCAACAGCCGTTGCTATTTTATTTTCAATGTGGGTCATCCACGTGGAAGATGTAAAAATAAGTTGGGGGATTCCTTTGAACTTTTCTGACCCTTTTAGAAAAATGAAAAAATTCACCATTTTTCCCCACACCTCCACTTCTAAAAATGGGCCTCGACACATGTCCTCGAGGTGGGCCCCAAAAAAACGTGGAGAAATTTTGCCATTTGACTCTCTTTTGGAAAAAGGAAAATTTTCCAAGTTTTTCCTGCAGCTCCGCCCTTGAGAAATACTTTGACACATGTCCCAATGTGGGTCCTAGCGGAACTATGCTTCCCCTTTTACTTTTAACTCTTTTTTTCTCAAAAGGAAATTTTTCAATTTTCCTCCGTGGGTCCACACCTCCACCATTGACCGGGGAAAAACATTGACTATTTCCCATCGGGCTCATGGGCCATTTTTGCTATTTTAACCTTTATGAAGCAAAGAGGTGAAAATTTTGAATTGCCTCGATGGTCCACCTCCCCCCCCCTATGAATTTTCAAATTTCCACGTGTCACCATGGCGCACCTTGAGGCGGTCCCAAAAATTTGATACCTTGAATGAGCGTGGGCTCACCATGTGTCTTGCTCCAACAAAATTTGTTTGAAGGCTTGAAGCTCTCGTGTAGAAGGCACAACTTTTCAAGCTCGAGGCATCTGCTTTTGGCCACTTTGAAAAGTATAAGTAAAATGCAAAGTGAGCGGAGGCCTCCACATGTTAGTCTAGTGCTTCTTTAGAATGAAACAAAAGGCCAATCCCCCGAACATGCGCAATTCCTCCATGTGTCTCCATGGTGCAACTTCAAGATGGTGTCTAAAGTGGACAACCTAAATGAGCGCAAGCTCGCCACGTGTCGTGTTCACGCCAAACTCGCTCCAATTGCATAAAAATTTGTCCAAGTCTGGGCCAAGTAGTGGAATCCTCCACGTGTCCTCCCGGCACTACTCCAAGGAAAAGCCCAAAAGCATATCTTCAAATGAGCATTGTTCCTCCACGTGTCCATGACTTCCCAAAATCTTTTGAAAATTGTCTAAGTATGGGAAACCCATCGGAAGCCTCCACGTGTATCCTTCTTCGCCAACCCTCCATGTGTCCTCCCGGCGCTACTTCAAAGCCAAACCAAAAATTTGATTCTCAAATGAGCGTCATTCCTCCACGTGGACACATTTTAAAAATGAGGATTTTCATGGAATTTCTGAAGTATTAAGTTGATCGCATCTAACCAAGAGGTTCCACGTTTCCCTGTCGATTGAATGATGTAAATTTGACTAGGAGAAACACCCGTCAAACCATAAAACACAGAGAAATGTCCATTCGAGCTAGAAAATGAGGTTTTCTTCAAGGACAAAGAATTTAGACTGTTGCAAGGCTCAAACATGATCCTTAGGGACACATCAACTCATTTCTCTTTGAGTATTTAGGGAAAAATGGTAGGGACAACAAATCTCGACTATGGAGAATGGAGGAAATGGGAAAACGTGAGTTCTTAAGGAACAGAGCACGGGAGACCCAAAATATAGAGCCTTTTAAGAGGAACAAAGGAACCATGAGAAAATACGAGACCCACACATAATCCTTGACCCAGAGCAACTAAAAGGGCAATAAGAGACTGACCCAAGGACCATACGGGAAGGAGAAAATGATAGAGGCCGTGAATGAATAATTTTTCAAAGGCACAGATGGGTCGAGACCATTTTGAGCACCATTTTGAGCACTAACATATCGTGGAAGATCACGGTCATAGCCCTTTAATAATTTACCCCTGAATTTTTAACACCAAAGGGCATAACTTGGTATGATGAATGTCCCCAAAGGGGTTGTAAAGGCATTCTTATGTTGATCTTATTTTGTAATTTTGATCTAGTTGAGCCAAAAAATCCATCCATGAGGGATAACAATCCTTAGCATGCGTTTAATCGAAATTCATGTCGATATTAGGAAGAGGAAAATCATCTTTTGGGCATGCCTTATTTATGTCTCTGAAATATGTACATATTCTGATACCAATTGGATTTTTCTGCATAGGTATTATGTTGGAGATCCACTCCGAGTAATCAATAGGTCTGATAAAACCTACTACAAACAATTTCTCCAGTTCTTCTTTAACTAGGAGGGCAACACATGGATGCATCTTTCTAAGCTTCTATTTAATGAGCTTTACGTCTATGTGCACAACAAGGTTATGCACTACCAAGGATGGATCTAGGCTCGACATGTCAGTATAGGACCATGTAAATATGTTTGAAAATTTCTCGTAGAAGCATTTCAAAGTCTTATGTTATTTTTCTTAGAGTGAAGCTCCCAACTTGACCATTTTAGGGTTGTCTTATGTTCCTATATTGACATTAATGGTCTCCTTCAAAATCATCTTGGATGTATCCTCCATGCGCGTAAGATGAAGGGGGATTGAGATCTTCTTTCAAGGGCGTCTTAATTAGATTTTCACCCTTGGTGTGGTCACTTTTTTGTTCCATTGATTTTTCTACATGTTTATCCGATAGTGCCTCAAAGAATTTTTCACTATACATCTTGAATTTCTCTTTTCTTTGAGGAATTTTAGAAAACGTTTTTCCCTCACTTTCTTTTAAATTTTTGTGGCCACATAACTCAGCCTTCTCCCAAAATATGCACATGTGTCTAGGTTTTGGAGAAGCATTTATTGTAATCACCAATTTTAAATATATCACGGATACCCAAGAATTCAGTGATTGCCTCATCATTTTCAAAGAGATTGACTAAGTACGTGAATTTATTTCTCCCAATCAACAACGGTGGGATGGAAAAGGTTTACTTGGGGAATAGAATGTGATAAGGTAAGGACAACGGTATTAAAGAATAATTTTTTAGAGGAAAGATCCCCATATTGGCTATGATAGGAATCTATGTCACTATCTAAATTAGAAGAGTTATCCTTACGCTCGGAACAAGTAGCATCAACGTCTAATGGCTAAGCCCCATAAGGTCTAATCCTAATGATGTATTTGTCTATTTTGAATTATGGGGTTGGAATAGGATATTTTGTTCCTTGTTTATCTATACCACACATGTA
The DNA here is from genome assembly GCA_018340775.1 of Taxus wallichiana var. yunnanensis. Taxonomy (NCBI): domain Eukaryota; kingdom Viridiplantae; phylum Streptophyta; class Pinopsida; order Cupressales; family Taxaceae; genus Taxus; species Taxus wallichiana. The sequence goes on along the minus strand of CM031235.1, from coordinate 214,579,321 downwards.
TCAATTATAGCCCATGACATACATCATTTTTTTGGGTATGGTATATTTTTATCTTGATAGAAGGAAGTCGGGAAAATCCAACATTTTATCTTCTTGCTAGACGCTGCTAGGAAGAAATTTCTCAACAAGTACAATTTTCTTGGGACTATTTATATAGGTAACTTAGCCTACCATGTGTCTTAGGTGATAGGGAGAGATTAGAAACATGGAGGGCTTCTTTGAAGGTTGTACTCTTTGTATCCGTTATCAATGACCTTCATCTCCCATGAAGCAAAGGGAGAAATGGACATGGAATCATATTTATCATAGTCCAACGTAGTGTGTCACACGGGTAAATATAAGAGGTAAGAGCTTTAGACTGAAGTGACACAAGAATATTAGTAGAAGTACATTCATAGGTTGTGCAAGAGAAGCTACGTAAGGCTCTACAAACAGTAAATTGCTCGGGATCTCCTTGAATATTTATTATTTTTCCTTCATGGTATAACTTGATACATTGATGGAAGGTTAATGGTATGAACTATGTCACATGAATCCATGGGTGGCCAAAGAGCATAGTATAGGAAGTTCGAATTCAGGACATGAAACTTGGTATCGTGATATATAGGTCCCACTTCCATTGACAATACTATAGTACTAGTTGACTCACATTCCGCATTGTCATAAGCTTTGATAGTAATGATATGAGACTCTATGTCTACCTTTGTGCATCACAGTTCTGACCAACTTCGAAAGTACGAGATATTCAAACTAGACTTGTTTTCCACAAGCACCATTTTTATCTTTTTATAGGTAATATATACATCAATGTACAAGGGTAATTTGTGTGTATGATCATCATGTGGAATCTCATTTTGGCTAAAAGTAAGGCGTTCAATAGGAAAAATATTCACGACCACCTCTTAGAGGTGTGAAGGATCAATATATGTTAACACTCCTAACCCCCGAAGTGTTTTATAGAGGATTTCTTTATGACAATTTGATATCTTAAGAAGATATAATATTGAAATCTTAGCAGTGGTCCTCTCAAGTTGTTCTAAGTGATCATACCAACCATCCACGATGGGTAGGAAGAGGAGTGTCTAGAATTACAAGACGAGTACATTGTGTTTCCATGGCACAATCTTGATTATTGGTTCTTATAGTGTTTACATTCTCATTAGAAGAAAGAACACAACCAATAAGTGAATTAAATGGATTATTGGTTTGGGCATAAACATAGTTCTCCATTTTGTAGTTCTTGGTTTGATAAGCCTTCTTCTCTCCCTATTTTTCATGTTTAAGGAAAGGTTCTTTATAAATTCTTAACTTTTGATAGGTGTTTGGTTAATTTTAGGATAATCAACCTCAATCTCTCCAATGTTAATAAGATCTTGGATAAAGTGTTTCAATTTTAGACACTTGTCTATTTTGTGACCTTTGATGCAATGATACTCATAGTATTCATGGTCTTTATACCATGATGGTTTAGGTGCATCATCACCATAGGGTATTATGTTAGGATATTGGACCATGTTCATTGTGTCCAACTATTTTAGGATTGTGGACAAAGAGTCGTGAGAGGAGTGAACACTTGACGTTTGATTATGGGTTGAATAGGTCCCTTAGTAAGTTTGAAAGGAGGACTAATTTGAACTGCTTGGATACGTTTAGAATCAGTTATACCATCTCCTACGACATTTTTTCATTAATGAACTTTGGTTTATCCATAGGTTTGGATACGTGGTGGTATTTTGAAAAGGGTTTCAATGTCCCTTTATCTAATAAATCCTTTTCAATTTGGCTACATTTTTCTATAACCTCTTCAAAGTTGTTGATACAATGCATTTGCAAATGGAAACAAATGTCTAGATTTAAATTAGGTACAAAAATTCTAACCAATTTTTTTCTCTAGAATTAAACAAGGGAAGAGGCTAATTTAAACCTCACCAAAGCATTGCATACGAAACTAGAAAATTTCTCATTAGGTCATTATTTGGTGCTACACAAGCCCAACACGGTAATGACATTTTCTACTTTGATAAAAAAAATTAGCGTGCAAATTGTTATCCCAAATTCACCCCTCAAGGTAATTAGGATAACTTGCATAATTTCTTCAAGCTTGAGCAAGAAGAATTGGTTCAAGGCCCAAAATCAGGTCTTGGGGGCCCTTTGGCTCTTCTCTAACTTCCCTATCCAAGGAGTTAGAAAAAGTTGAAAAAATCCCAAAAATGGCCTCTTTTAGTGTAGTGCGGAAAAAGTGGAAGTTTTTGTCCCAGGCCGCACAAGTTCACGCGGGACAGTTGGGACCCGAAAACCCGAAATGGCCACATTCCTTTTTTGTGTGGAAAAATTGAAAAAATATGTCGTAGATGGTCCATGGGATATCGGGACATCCGAGATGCGCAGCACCGAAATACACAGGCAGTTCAAATCAGTGAAATCAGATATTTTTCCCACGTGGTCCGTGGGACACTTGGGAAATAAGTACGCATTGGGACCCGCAAAGGAGGAAAATCGATCAGCAAATTAGTGTGGCGAATGTGGAATTCAATGGCCCTCACGGCCTAGTCAATGGTAGGACACATGGGACATCAAAACATGATTTTACCGCGGAAGGAGGCTTGCGGGTGGATTGGAGGTGTTTTTCGGGACATCGAGACACAAGGACCCGAAATAGCTGAAATGGCCACATACAAAGGAAAACTTAGTGCCTGACCCTCCCGAACTTCAAATGGCCATAAATTTTGACTCCGAGCTCTGATTTTCACAAAATTTGACTTTCTAGAACAAGCACGATGTCCTCTACGCCAAAAAAATGGATTTCTTAATTTTGATGAGGGTAGATATATAAAAATAAAGGAAAAATATTCAGCTCTAGTAAAGTAAATGCTTAGTCCCGTTAAATGACAGAAATGCCTGGCAGACCCAAAATAGCTGCCCGCACTCAAAAGGCCATAACTTTTGCATTTCTCAACGAAAATGCACAAAATTTATACCGTTGGAATCTTGGTTCCAAGACTAATGTACATAAATTGAGAAATATAGAATTTGATGAGGAATAAATGGTGATTTTGTAGAAAACGTGCCCAGTTTAGAACAATGATTTTATTTGGTAGTTGGGATGCATTCAATGAAGCATGGGTTGACATATTTCATTGTTGCAAGTTATGGGACAGTATGGGGGCCTTTTACAAGAAAAAAACATCATTTAACTCCATTTAGTACATTTTGAAAGCGGTTGAAGGACATATTTTGGGATTTTCATTTTCCCCTCTCTCTCTTCTCAGATTTCTATAAATTGGAGTGTTGGGCTCATTGTAAAAGGGAGATAGTTTTGAGTAGAAAAATCTGTCTAAATATGTTTGTGAAACCAATGTGCTACAAGCCCTTATAGTGGACTCCTTACATGGTGATCTAGGACCTTATCTTTTAATAGATTGAATTGTGCATATCTATGAAGCAATAGATACAAGTTTGTGGATACTTCTTCCCCTGTTGTGTTTGTTTGCATTCCTCTTGCCCCTTCAATCTCATTGCATATATATTGTGTCTATCTTATGTTGTTGTAGGGATTCATTATCATTGTGTGTGCATGAAATATTGTTGTGAATGCAGTTGCTATATTGTGGAGAACTGTTATCACCCCTTCTAGTATGCACTTTGCTTCTATTTTTCACACATTGGATGTTATTCTCACACCCTCCTTTTCTGGTGTATCACCGCTTTAGTGTAGGATTTGTTTTCATGCACTCTCTCTCCTTGGTCCCTTAGAAATTTATATTAGGATAGATAGTTTTTCTTGCATTAGAGTAGATTGTGGCAGGTAGTTTAGAGTAAGAACTCGATTTTTCTGCGGGGTCTATCTCAAGTAGCAAGTCCCACAACTTAGAGATAGTACCCATGTTATCCAATCACACTATGAGCTCAAGAACACACACTTGTGCAAACCATAAGATGTTGTGATTTGGTGAAAATAGTTCTAAGCACGACCGGTGGGAGAAAGAATTCCTCATTTTTATCAGTAGCAAGATTGATGTGCACTTTTTGTAAGTTTCCATCTTGTAAGAAGATTTGAAATTACACATCTGGTGACTCCAAAAAGGGGATAATCCATTGGTTTTAATGAATGAAGCTTTGCATATTCATGAGAAGAATTTAAACAAGGTGGAGAACAAGAAAGAAGGATTGTTCATCTATACGTACTTGTCTCTTGAAAGAGCAAGAAGAGGAAGAAGAGCTCAAAGGTCTCCATCTCGCCAAACATAACTTTTTCAACACCTCCACTTGGTAGGCCTTTCATTCAATCAACTAGAGTTCTCCAGACCAATCAAGATGGTGTAGCCCAATCCTTATGTCAACTTTTGGTAGAAGCATGCTTGCTCTTAATGCACAAAATCCAGTTCAGCTCTACAAAGATTGAAGAACATTCCATATTTCACTAGAGAGAACCAAAAACTCAAATCGACCACATCCAAGACATTGTAAATGTTTACGCAATCCATGAAATTACTAAAATTGACATTATTGTCAAGTTGTTGGCATCCTCCTTTAAGGGTAAATCCTTGCAATGGTTCAGAAGTCTAACAACAAGGTCTATTTAGAATTGGGACCATTTATGCACAACTCTTCACAATCAATTTGGAGAAAAGGGAGATAATTTGTCTTTATTGGAGCAATTGATAACAATTGAGAGGGCCCCTAATGAACATTTTATTGATTTCAACTTCAGGTTCAAGCGGACGTGGATAGGATTCCATTGGCCGTGAGACCAACAAATTTAAGGTGCTTTTCTATAATTCCTTAAAGCTTTAAATTCTAATATTTTCATGAAGATACAGTATATGGGAGTTATAACTTTACTCGCAGCCTATAACATTGGTATTAGAGCTGAAAATTGCTTGATTCAAGATGGAAAACTTGCACCTAGGCCTCCCATGCCTCTATATAAAAAAATAGGAGCTTCAAGCACTAGTCAAGCACCCACATTAGCTCCTATTCCTGCTCCAAGAAATAAAAATTCAACTAAAGCTTCCACCTCATTTCCTAGTCGCAAATGAGCTCTAAGAAGTCATGAAGCAATTGCAAAACTTAGGTAATGAGTTCAGACACGTAAGAAGAGACGACAAGCTTAAAATTTCAGTTCATATTTGAACGAGGGATTCACGAAAACCAATGTCAAAAAGCCATGCACCACAATGACTCGATGGTAATGTCAAGCCAATGCAATATGCAAGATTGAAACAAGTAAGAAGAATGGGTCTACTCATACTCATAGATCGAAAAAATAGAAGTACAAATAGGGGTGTTGTGTAACCCCCATGCCTAAACATGGAAAGAAACTCAATGATGCCACTGACACATATGACGTTGACTAACGATGCATATGATGCCACTAGAAGAGGAGTTACAATTCCAAATAAGGAATGTAACTCCTATGACGCATTGACGCATAAATGACAATGTCAGATTCTATGATAGAATCGACACTTGTCATTTGACTTCCTAAGACCTATGAATCTCACAAGGTGAGATGACTCACCTAGGTGATGTGGATGATGACTGGATAGTCACACACACCAACACCCCCCCTTCATCGAAGCCGAGGAAGAGGTCAAGGTAAGCCAAAATAGAAAAAAAGACTCCCTAGACAACTAAGAAAGATGTGTCAATGGGCCCCGACAACTAAAGGCCTGATAAGGTGCCCATGTACAAACAACATCTTTCTAGAAAGAAGAAGAGGAGAAGAAGGAGGACTATATAGCCCGAAGAAGATGGGCGGCTGCAGCAGACCTCACCCCAAGAAGAGACCGCAAGTGAAGAAACTTCACCTCAGTGAAGGGCTTGGTGAAAATGTCTACAACCTGATCAGTTGTCTAAACATATTGTATGTCGATGATGTTTTCATGTATCAGCTCCCATATGAAGTGCATATGAATCTCAATGTGCTTCATCCATTGATGCTGAACTAGATTTCTACAAATCGAGATAGTGCTCATGTTGTCACAGTAGATAATGGTAGGCCACCGAAAGTGGATGCCAAACTCTGTCATGATACCCTGTAACCAAACAACTTCTGTGGCAGCGTTAACTGCTCCTCTTGTATTCTACTTTTGTCGATGATATGGAAATGGTGTTTTGTTTTGCTAGACCAACTGACAGGACCTAAACCAAGAGTGAAACTGTAGCCTGAGGTAGACTTCCGATGATCTAGATCACCGGCCCAATCTGAGTCTATGTAAATCCAACCAAGTCAATCTCAGTCCCTCCTAAGTAATGAATACCATCTGTGTGAGTGCCACGAACATAGTGAAGGATCCACTTTGCTACTTTTAAGTGCAGCTCATGAGGCTCCTGCATAAATCTGGACATGATCCCGATGGCATACGATAGATCTGGCCGAGTGTGAGTAAGGTAGATCAAGCTTCCCACCAACTGTCGATAAAGGGTACCATCAACCAAGGGGGAAGAGCAATCAGAAACCAACTTAATCCCGAAAAGAAAAGGAGTAGGTGAGGACTTGCAATCAGACATGTGAAACCGAGCAAGAAAATCAAGAGAGTACTTAGGCTGCGAGATCATAATTCCCGAGTCAGATTGTGAAATCTGGATCCCAAGAAAGTAATGAAGCAATCCTAAGTCAGACATGGAGAACTTGTTGGCCAAGGATATCTTCACAGAATCAATGATAGAGGAAGAGCTACCCGTGATCAACAAGTCATCAACATAGAGAACAAGAATAAGCATGGAGTCATCCTGCCACAAAATATACACATTTGGGTCAGAGTGACACCGAGTGAACCCTGATGCAAGTAAAAAGGAGTCCATCTTGGCATACCAAGCCCGAGGGGCTTGTTTAAGGCCGTAGAGAGACTTATTTAATTTTACAAATGAGGGATGGATCATGGACATAACCCGGAGGTTGTTCCATATAGATCTCCTCCTCTAGGTCCCCATGAAGGAAGGCACTCTTAACGTCCATCTGGTGGACTTCCCATCTGTTAGTAGCGGTAGCGATGGCAAGGGTCAGTCGAATGGAAGTCATCTTTGCAACCAGAGCAAAGGTTTTCGAGTAATCAACCCCAGCTACCTGGGAGAAACCCTTAGCTACAAGTCGTGCTTTATACTTCTTGACTTCTCCATTAGCTCCATACTTTGTTTGATATACCCACCTACACCGAATGATTTTTCTTCCTTTTGGAAGAAGGGTAAGATCCCAAGTGTCATTCTTTATGAGTGAGGAATACTCCTCATCCATGGCATAATCCCACTCAGAATCCCAGAAGCTTCCTGGAAAGATGGTGGATCAGAAGCAGAGGTGAAGAAGGAGTGAGGTCCAGTGAAGTCTGAGTGAGTACATCTCTCATCCAAAGGATCTCCAACTAAATCTCCAGCACTCTGTAAAGTTTTCCTAGCCCAAAGAGGTCCCGAAGGCTCAGCTCAGAGTCGAAGATTCTTCACTTGAGTGAGAAGGGACATAGTCCTCATCATCACTACTATCAGAATCAAAAGACTCAGAAGTTTGAGGATCGGGAGGAGCAGGGAGAGGTGGAACTCGCTCAACAACATCATCATCTGAAGAGTCAGAATCTGAATCAGTGGGAAAAAGGACCTCAGTGGAAGTTGAAGTCAAGGATGACTCATCAAACTTCACACTCCTCTCAATATAAAGCTCATGGGTGGTAGGGTTCAACAATCGATATCCCTTCATGCCATCAGGATACCCAACAAAGATACAAGGTTTGGATTGTGGATCCAATGCCTTGCATTTCTTTTTGGGAATCCGAGCCATAGCCTTGGATCCGAAGACTCGAAAGTGCTCGACATCAGGCTTGTGTCCAAACCAGGCTTCAAAGGGTGTCATCCCTCTTACTGCCTTGTGTGGAACATGGTTCTAAATATAACAAGCATAATTCACTGCTTCAGCCCAATACTGTGGAGGAAGAGATTTCGAGTGAACCATACAAGTAGCCATCTCCTTTAAAGTTCAGTTCTTTCTTTCTGCAACTCCATTTTGGGAAGGGCTATAAGAAATTATACGCTGCAAAGCAATCCCCTCAGAAGTGTAGAAATCCTCAAACTTGTTGCTCACATACTCACCTCCATCCATCGATTCAAGAACCTTGATAGACCATTCCGCTTGTTTCTCAGCAAGAGCCTTAAAGTTTTGAAAATGCTCAAAAACTTCAGACTTAAGCTTAAGAAAATATACCCAAGTATAACGTGAAAATTCATCAATGAAGGTTAGTATATATAGAGCTCTAGTAAAAGAAGGAGAGATGAAAAGGGACTAAACGTCACTATGAACAAGATCCAAGGGACGAGTAGCTCTCAGGATTTTCCTTGTCAAAGATTTTTTTAGGGTGCTTTCCAAGGGTACAACCCTCACAAAGACCCTTAGAAAACTTAACTCGGGGTAGCCCATTGACCATTTCATTTTGGCTCAATTGTTCAAGGTAACGATAATTTAGATGCCCAAAACACTCATGCCATAACTTGCTAACCTCATTTGCATGAGTGAGAAAGGCATTAGTGTCGAATCGAAGAGAAGTGGGAAAAGGTATACAACCATGAACGGTGATCTACCTTTCCCTCAGCCACAGTGCAGTCAGAGTTAAGCTCACGAATAATCACCGAGTTAGGACCAAATTCCACTCGCATTCCTTCACCAAGGTGGGTGATTTGGTAAAACGATAGGAGATTGGTAGAGAGATTGGGAACACTCAACACTTGGTTAAATGTTCCACCTTCTATCTCTACCGATCCACTACCGGAAACCGACACATGAGTGTCATCACCCAACGTGATTTGGGACATGCCACATGGTTCAATGCTAGAGAATTCAACCTCTGAAGAAGCCATGTGGTGCGAGGCACCGGAATCGATAATCCAAGTTGATGATGGAGCTGATCTAGCTACGAGGGCCTTACCTTTCTTCTTTTCATTTTTAGTCTCCTTTGCATTAGAAGACTCACCTTTTTGAGCATTTTGTTTAACGGATTCAGGAACACTTATTTTATTCTTCTCAAGTAAATGAGTTAAGTGATCAATTTGTTTCAAAAACAATGCTGCTCATCATGGCCATAATTCTTACAATAGGAGCATTTATACTTTTCCTTCTTCGCTTTAGGCTCAGAAGTCGAAGTATGAGTGATGGGCTTAACTGGGGGTTGGTTGGTCTTGGTTTCTTTCTTAGGTTGGTCCTTAGTTTCTTTCTTCTTTTCATTTTTCTTGCCCTTATTCACCACAAGGGCATGTGACTTGGATTTTAGAGTCCCCATTTGAATGAGTTTGTCCTATTCTCGAATGAGTTGGGATGAAAAACTGTCAAAGGAGGGCATAGTCCAAGTACTACCCAAGGTGGCTTTCGTGGCGTGGAAAGTTGAAATGAAAACAGAGTATTCAAGACCTAACTTAGAAAGAATCGACAAGATCAATTGAGAGTCTTTCTTATCCACTTTACATTCCTTTAGAAGCATTCTAGTGTGGACAAACTTTGAGAAGAAGGCCTGTAGGTTTTCAAAGTCACTAGGATTTAACCCTAGTAGTTCGTTCTCCAACTCATGCGCTCTCATGTCATCTTGCTTCCCAAACATATCATCGAGCATTTTCCACGCTTGATTGGGTGTTGAGGAAGTTTGATGTGGAAGAGCAAGTCGGGAGAGATGGACATATAGATAAGACCTAAGGCTTCATCACAACGGTTGAACCATTTAGATTTTTTGGTTCATCATTAGGTTCAGTCTCTAACCCCATGGTAACTCGGTATAACCCTTTACTTTGCAAAACCAATATAATTTTAGATTTCCATTCAAAGAAATTAAAAGGTGTGAGCACTAGTACTTTAGAGATATCCATAATGAAGAGATAGAACCAAGGAATGCAGAAGGAAGGAGAGAGAAAAGAAACAACCACCCCAGAACAAAATTACACCCCCCGAGTTTGGCACTTTATAATTTAGTGCGTTGATTACAACCAGATGCGACTATGTTCCGAGAACCAGTTTTTCACTCACCTTGCAATTAGCGTAATAACGTGCAATGGTGGAGACAACAATCAAGGTTCGTAGGGCGCAACAGATCGACACTGCAAGCAAGCACAGAAAGAGAGAAGCAAGAGGGGGAAGAAAGAGCTTTGTGAGAAACAACATCTCACATCACACAAAGAATCCCTTTGTCGTAAGAGGCAGATGCGCTCACAAGTCCACAAAAAAAAGGAATAGAACAAAGCTCAAGAAAAAATGAGTTGAATTAAGCAATACAAAGACACCCCAAATGTGGCACTTTATAAAATTAGTGCATTTACAAAACTAATGATCCCATCATCTAGAGTGAAAAAACATGCAACTTTGACTAAAGAAGTGCTCAAAACCGAGCAACGAGTCAAAAGTTATAGCAAAAACCAATTCCCGCAACTGATGAGAAAAAGCCAATAAGCCTGCAAATGGATTAAAAAGTGCCCTAAACACATGCAAAAGGTGTCGTATGTATGCCCGTTAGAAATGGCATGGAAATTTGAGATAGGGTTTGTTTGTATTACGAGGGGGGATTAGCCACCTGCCAATCCTGGACCTCACCCTTCGTCTTCGGCACTCGACGGAAGGTTAAAAATACAACAAGCCAAAAGACCAAATTTTATAATGCCAAAGAAATAAATGTTTTTACCTTATACCTTTTTAAAAGTAATGAAACAAAACGTTTTTAAAAAAAAAGTGATAAGGTAAAATGAATACAAACACAGTTTTTTTTTAAAGGTGAATAAAAAATGTATTTTTAGAAAGATATTACCTGGCAATGACCGAGAACTATAGAATGCCACACACATGCCGGAAAAACGTAAACGGCTCAGAAATGCGATGTTACCAGTGCAAAAAACATGCCAATTGTAGAGAAAATGGTGGAATAGTGCAGAAAAAAATGAGAAAAAAAATGCCTGAAGCCAAAAAAACACAAAAATGTAAAGAAAATGCTTTAAAAGAAAGAATGGTCTCAAAATGTGCAGGAAAAGCCCGAAAGTGTAGAAAACAAAGGAGCAAAAATGCAGGTTAGAAAAAAAAAAATGCCGAAAATGCAAGAAAAAATGAAGGTTGAATGTTGAAGGCGGGAATGCAGCAAGGCTCGAAAAAACGTGAGTAGACTCCCAAAAATGTGAGAGACCAAGCAAAAATGTGAGTTTTCAAAGAGCAAAAAACGTGAGTAGGCTCCTAAAAAATGTGAGAGACCATGAAAAAAATGTGAGTAGGAACCAAAGTTTAAATGAGATCGGAAGAGTGAAATGGGGTAACTTAAAAGCAAAGGTAACTTTGAGACAACAATGAACCACAACGATGAGGAAAAAGCTCGGAATAGTCTGAGTATACACCGGTGAAGAAAAAACAACGATTCCAACCAGTAATCATAGGTCCACACCAAAAAATGAGCTCTTCTTTTACCCCTGCAGCAGCTGAATCTGAACACAACCAGCAAGAAACACACAAACAACCCAGAAACAATAGCCACAAAGATCTAGAAATATCCAAATACGAACTTAGCTGATAAGCAAACCAACCAAATACCTTAACTTGCAACTACTGAAACCTCAATACGAGGTGAGCAATAATTCCAAAATGATAATAAAAAAACTTCACACGAGGAAATGAGAAGAAACCAGAAGTAATAAACAACTGAGAACCGAAGAGTGCACGTTTACCAAAACCATCTCTGATACCATGAAAGAGGGATTCGCGAGAACCGATGTCGAAAAGTGATGCACCACAACGAAGTTGCACTCGATGGTAACGTCAAGCCAACGCAATACGCAAGATTCGAAACAATGGAAAGAAGATTGCAAGTAAGAAGAATGGGTCTGCTCATACTCATAGATCGAAAAATAGGAAGTACAAATAGGGGTGCTGTGTAACCCCCATGCCTAAACATGGAAAGAAACTCAATGATGCCACCGA
>CM031235.1:214499385-214567301 GCA_018340775.1 Taxus wallichiana var. yunnanensis | reverse complement strand
TTTTGATATTTATTTTGGATGTTTTGATGCAGCCACGAGGTCAAGGAGGTATTGTGTTTTGCAGGAAAACATGTCACAACAAACATCGGGGGATTGGAGACCAACCACATTGGAATTCTAGGTGAATTCAACAAGGGTCACCATGGCAACGTGTATTTGTTTGTGTGTTTGTGTGTGCTTGTTGTTAGGGGTTCCCATGGGGGAGTCACCTTTAAATGTGACCAAGGGGTTATGTGTATTCTTTTATTTAGTTTCTTTTGTTTAAAGTTTAGTATGTGATTTTAGTGATGTATTTTCCCTTTATTATTTAGTTAATTTGTGTTTAGATTTGTGAGTAATCATGTTGTTAAATTTATTAATTGGGTCAAAAGAATGCATTTATTAGAGTTGATGGCTCTTGGATTAAGTGTTGTAAGTAATGTGTAAGTAATTTTGAGTGTGAAACACTCCACCTTCCTTTTGAAATTCGGATTTGTCCTTAGGGGCTGATTTTGGAGGCTTGTGGGACAAGTTAAACTTGTCCCACACCTCTTAAATTTGTATACCAACCCTACCTATGGGTTGGGGAGTAAAAATTAGGCCTCATTATGTATTTTGGGAAGGCAAGTTGTAATTTTTTATTGCACTATCTTACATGAAATTAATTTTGGTCCTTGGGGTGTGGACTTGGATTGTGTGTGTAAGTAATCTGTCATTTTATTCACCCACCTTTTAATTGTGCTTTGGAGTTTGAAGTTGATTTGTGAGGTGGAGTTGAGGATGAGTGATGTGGCATCCTACATGGAGCCACCTCATCCTCCTCTCTCCCTTTTCTATTTATTCAAATTCTTTTTGTTTTCAAGGTTACTTCGTGGGGTTACTTCATTTGGTGAATTTTTTTGGTTACTCTTTTGGTTTGGAGCTCTAGTAATTTTGAAGAGAGTTAGAGATTTTTGTGGAATGCTTGTGGATTGCTGGAGCTTTTGGACTATTTGGATTGGAAAAATCTTGCTGTTGAACTTTTGGAGAAAACTCTACCATGGAGAGGTAGGAGCTTGGCTCTTTAAAATGTTCTTCTTTTATTTATGCATATGTGAATGCTTTGAATATTTTGGTATGTTGTTGTCTGGTTGGGTAGATTGCTAGGTATGGTGTAGGAGAAGACTATGGGGATATCTTGTGGGGAGACATAATATTTTGGGAGGTATAAGTGTTATTGTGGAGGAGTTGGGATTGGGTTCCACTTCAGTAAAAGAAATAGCTTGCATTTCTTTACTAGTTATGAAGTGCCATAAGAGTGTGGGGAGGCAGAAGAGAATGGGAGGTATAAGGGGGTACTTGGGGGATGCATAAGGGCATGTAGGGGTTTTGAAATTATATATATATTCACAGGTTTATCTTAAGGTGGAAACCCATTTCCCCTTTGGGAGGTATAAGCAGCTTCCCCCATAGGTATTGCTCCTTTGGCTTGTGCATGATGAAACCTAAGTATTGTTTGTTGTTCTTCCTGTGGTTGCAAACTGCAATATGTATTTGGACTGTGTTCTATATGTGAAAATTGTTTTTGTGTTGTGGAAGCTTATTTGTTGCCATGAGTTGAAATACATCTCTTATTGCTTTGTGGTTGGGGCTCAGGGGCCAATGAGGAGGATGACTTCTCCTCTTCATTGGAATTCTTGGTTGGGTGGAGAGTGTTGCCTCTCCTCCTTTTGTTGTGATCAAAAGATATATGGTGGATCTTCTTGTTGCTGTTTTGGAGCTGAGGATGAAGACAAATTTTATAGTTTCTCCTTGGGTTCCTTATTGTGAAATTTTCCCACTTCAAGTGGATGGCATTGTAATAATATTTGTGGTGGAAAGTTTCTCTGTTTTGGAAATGGAACCTACATTTGAACGTGAGAGATGTATATTTTGTAAGTTGTATTTGATGAATGAAAAAGGAAGTTGTAAAATAATCATTGGAGTTCAATAGAAGTTGCTTTAGTTACCACAAATGATATGGTTTTCATTTGAAATCTGTGTTTGAAATATATTGTGAAATCTCTGTTTGAAAATTGGAAAAAGAAATACGTATGAAGAAATATTACATTTCTCTGTTTCATTCGAAGTGCATGATTTGAAAGTAGAACTACATTTTGGGTTTTCACGCATGGATTGAAGTAAAGTTAAACATTGTAAAATTGGAATGGAATGAACTTAAATATTTAAAGTATGGTAAATGAAAATAGATCAATTTGGGTTTAAGTATGATTTCTATTTTTGATTCATCAGTAAAATGCAAATAAATATTAGAAAAACATATAGAGTACCCTGCAACAATGAAAGACAAGATAAAATATTAAAACAAACTAAGGATGATCGAAACACATTCCAAAATAGTTTGTATTGGCCTTGCAATTTACAGTTCATCTTTAATTGGGCAAGAGGCAAAATAATGCAAATTCACAGAAAAGAAAGGAAATTCATTTTGAATACTCAACCATTGATATTTTATCCTTGCAATCCATTTGAAATCCTTCAAGTGTAACTCTCCATGTCTGTTTGGCAAGTTGAAGAAGAAAGAATGGTGGATCAAATCAAGTCTGGTTGAGAAGGTTTAATTCACGTTTTAATGGCAGGAAAGACATTTTTGTCAAATTCACCCACTTAAGTTTGTCAAAAATGAATTTTGATGTTTCTTATGCAAAGTGGAGTTCTAGCCCTTTCCAAAAAGTCCTCATTTTCCCAAATCCAAGCTTCCAGTCGAAAGTTATGGCCTTTTGAAGTTTTTACTTCGCTTAGTTGAAAAAAAAGGGAGGGAAATTTTGTAAATCGGACCTGCGGGCCCGAAAATTACTTAGGTAATTTTTGCAAAAAAATCAAAAAGTCACAAATTCCTCCATGGCCTCGAAGCCCCGCCTATTTAATTTTTGGAAAAACACCTCCACGGGCCTCGCACTTTCAAATTTTACCTTTTAGAAAAAGGGTGAAAAATGTTAAGTCTCCCCACCGGTCTCGCTTCCCTGCTGGAAATCTTGGGCATGGCACATGGTGTCCTTGGGCATCGGCGGAGCCGCAGGGATTTTTGAACCTTTTTCCCTTTTAAAAAAAAAGAGTTAAAATCTAAATTACCTCGACGACCCATCTTCCCACGTGGGCTTAACAACATGCCACGTGTCCCTTACGCCTTTAGAAAAAAA
Source organism: Taxus wallichiana var. yunnanensis (assembly GCA_018340775.1). Classification (NCBI taxonomy): domain Eukaryota; kingdom Viridiplantae; phylum Streptophyta; class Pinopsida; order Cupressales; family Taxaceae; genus Taxus; species Taxus wallichiana. The sequence continues at coordinate 214,564,143 of CM031235.1, read as the reverse complement.
TTTCTTCCAGGGGCCCATAGGCCCGCATGTTGGAAAAATTTTCTTCTCGGGACCCGTAGGCCTGCTTTTAGGGAAAATTTTCTTCCCAAGGCCCGCATGCCTCGCCTTTAGGGAAAATTTTCTTCCCCAGTGCCTGCAAGCCTGCCTTTGGGAAAAGTTTTCCTCCCAAGCTCGCCCCCTATAACTTAAGAAATATGAGGAGTTAGAAGGACTTCTTTATATCATTGGAAAGGGGAAGAAATTTCCTATCTAATGGAAATGTTTTCAAGAAAACCTAAGTATGTTAAATATATGAAAAATGAGGTTGAAGTGTAAAGATGAGTCTGAGAGTGGGTAAGTGGGAAATTACCCCTTATTAACTTAAATGTTTAACTCTAAAGCATGGGTTGACCCTTGTTAAGGGGGTCACACTAGGGGATAAGAGAATGTTTTTCTATCCCATACAAATAAGAACCTTGGTTATTGTTTAGACCTGGTGGAATTAAATACCTCGGGTATTTGATTTGTTTTCGCCATTTAAACCCTCTAAAATTAATTAAGGAATATTTAACTATAGTGTCAATTCAATTATTTATTAAATTAACACCTAAGAGAAATTTAACTATATTTGGATTAATTACACTCATTAATTTTGTAATGTGGATCTAATGTTTTCTACAATGGGAAAATTTCATTTATTAAATTATAATTGACTTTGAATCCTCACGTGACAACTTGCTTGAAAGCCTAGTAGAAGGGTCACACTTTTCAAAAAAAAATATTCCATATTTTTTTCTATCTAAACCTAGGTTGTTCTTGGGTCTCGAGTGGTCATTTTAGCGGGTGTTACACCATCTTACTTGCATCTTGCAAAACCGGTGAGCATGAAATCAACAATAAATTGCTAGCATGACATCCACCTAAATCTAGCATAATTAACATTTTCACTTTTCCATTTACATTATAATAATAATTTTTACTTGAAAAGAGAGTGTTAGAGATACATATTCCTTTCATTTCATTTCACAACTAAGGAGAGAGAAAGAGATAGGGAAGAGAGAGAAACACTAATTTTCTAAAAGTCACATTTTACATAACAAGCCACAAGATAGAGTTTCAAACAATTATATACAAATGTCAATAAGTTTCCACGGTGGTTAAGTAACTCGACTGGGGTCCTATAACTTTTTTTTTTACATTTTCCTACAAGTTAGTTTCAAAAACACTCAATTTATGCTAAGAAATTGAGTTTAAAAGTTTTTACAATGATAAAACACACCATGGATAAATTTCTACGTGTCCTCCTATATACCAAGAATTCATAGAACCGACATAATTTAGAATCGGTCAACAAAGATTACAATTGGCGGATAGTTTTTCTGGGCCATCACGTAATTGGGGCTAGTTTAACAACAACTAATTTTAGCTCGAGAGCTAAGAAACCTCATCCAAAAATTGTCTCTTAATGGATGGAATCCCCATGGGAAAATTCATATGTGCCCTCCTATATATGGAGAATTCATCGAAGTCGATGGAGTTGGAAATTGACAAACATGTTAAAAACAATGATGAATTTTCTGGAGCCACCGATCATAGTTGACCTTGTTTGATCTTGTCAACAGAGACATGAGGCCTAAAAAATGCCTTTGCCAAACTATCTAGAAAAGTTTTTTCCTCCAAACTGATGGTTAAAAGCAATTGTCTAGTAAAAATACTAGAGGTTTGCGAAGGCGGATAAGCATTTTGTTGCTCAAGATTCAAATGGTGGGTCAAAACGAAAGCTACCTTTTCAATTTCAATAGCTTCCCTAAAGTGTAAAATGGAGTAACATGCCTCCTAGAGGAGTGGTGAAGAGATTATGAATGGTTGATTGGGGTCAATCTATAGCTTGATGTGACTCTCCTCATAACAAGGAACATATACGACGCTTGACATCTCTTTTATAGGGCACACTATGTTGTTTTGTACGTCTCTGGAAATTACATTTTTCTAACTTTGCAAGGTAGACAGAAATGGTTGTTTCAGTTAACTCACCTAGCTCTCACCAATACCAAAAGACACGAACTCCAAGTTTTGACACCCTGGGTTTAACAATGCATAGGGTTGTGTTCACAACATGTTTGATGGTCAAATTGTAATTCGGTAGCATAAATCACGAGGTGGAGTTTTATTGATTGCATTAGCCATCTGGTTAAAATATCCAATTGTTTGAGTATCTAATAGTTTAATATTTCTATTATATTGCAAATGAAGAACCAATCATACAAAAATTATAAAAGATGCAGGTAAGGAGACCATGCCATGACAATATTAACGTCTACAATGCACGAGGTTCTCCAAGAAGGTTCACCCGCATTCCACAAGGCTTCATCCCTCTTCCAAGAATTTCGTCAAATGGTTTGCGTGCACCCGGAACACCCATCCACTTTCCTTTGCTCAAACGTCTCTAAAGCTTATTCAACAAAACCATTTGTGCACATCCCCAAAATGAAGCATTCTATGAGGCTACATTTGTCTAAGGCATTTCGTCAAACACTTCATGTGTCAAGAGAAATATTCTACATTTACATGCCTTCCCGCCCAAAAAAATTAGTTATAAACACTGACAAAGGACCATCCGAGCTCCTATCATATGTGTGATATTCTACTGTATGCTAGTAATTTGTGCATCATTAATATGGGAGAGGCTAGAATAGAGACCAATAATACATCATGAATTTTTTCTTATAGTTATAACCCACTTGTGATCAATTATAGCAAATATTGTGACATTGATTCTCCTCACATCCATGCCTTTCCCTTGATCTGTCTTCGTCAAAGAAGGCATCAACTATGTGGCATAAAGAGACAATCATATGAGTAGAAACCCAACCACCATGAAAAGTGCCAATAATAGGCCCACCTACATCGCTTGTTGTCTTAAAAGCTAAAGGAAGCACTAGTGCCATCCTTATTTTTCATTATGTCTAGCCCGTCGAGTTTAATTTTATAGGAGTCAACATCTATTATAGTGGAAAATCCATTGAAGCTCCACAATTTTTAAATTGCTAGTCTAGTTGTTTTTTTTTTAATTTTTCTTTGGGTGACTTGGAAGGAGCAAACACTGGGGAGGATTCTAGCAAAGGTTTTGGAATTTGGATTTACACTTTCCAATTACATTTTCTTGAAAGTTTATAAGCCTTAAAAAAAAAACCCATTTAGTGCATATCTTGCAGTCAATGCTATCCACAAAAATAAGTCTTTTTTAAGACATTCTGTCAAACAATTCATGTTCTTGTCTATGCTTCCACATTTTGCATACATGTCTACTAGGGCCATTGCAACTACAACATCTGAATAAATTCCTCTATCTTTTATGCTTTGATGGATGTCCATACCTTGTGCCAACGCTCGTATTTTTGGCACAGCCGGGAGTACCCATGAAAATGTAAACCGATTAGGTTGGAGATCTGGTTTGTTGCACAGTGAAACAATGTGACTGTGTTGTGAGGAACCCATGTCTCTTGTGCATGTTGTCACATGTAACTATCCAAATATTGTTAAATTTACAATATGACACGGGTTTCAAAGCATGGTTATTGTCTCTGGATCTCAAATAAAGTGGTTGGATTATTATGTAAAGGACATGACAGATCCGAAGGGCTGTAGGAGGATTCCCATGTGCTTTATTCATGGAGGCCCATGTGTTTCCATACTCCTCCATTCCAACCCCTGCCACACTCTAGAATCATTTTAATTCACTACCAACCACCCGCTGGTAACCTCATGCCATCCTCTCTAACCACCGCCTTCCCAAGCATTCAAACCTTACTTTATTATTATTTATTTTTATTTACTTATAATATATACATTCAATTCTTTCATTTATTTTACTATTATATATATTTCCTACGTAATTATTATTATTATTATTATTAGGATCAAATTTTAATACGACCCGCTCAAGATCGCCACCGATGTCAAACCTCTCATATTCATTTTGAGCTTCTACTTGTTTATTTATTTCTTTATATAATTTTTGTATATATCCCTTGTTTAAAACGTCCCAGTGGAAAATTGGGGCATTACACCGCCTAATCACTATTTATATATCCAACTAATCGAAAATCATTATTATGCTTATAGAATTCCAAAATTTCTTGTTCCATTCACATACCTCAAAATACGCTTGTCTGCTTGCCAATGTGTCTCTTTTGGTGTTTCTATAAATCTAGAAATTGAACTAAATACATACATTATATTTGGTCTTGCAGCAGTTAAATACATCAAGCTTCCTACCATGCTTTTGTACCTTGTAAGCTCCACATTGCTGCTGCAATTATCTTTGGTTAATTTAAGACTTAATTCAAGTTAGTGTCGATGTTGGTTTACAATCCAACATTCTGAATCTTTGTAAAACTTATTTTGCATACTTTGCTTGACATATAAAAATTCCCTGCTCCATTTGTTTAACTTCAATGCCAAGGAAATATTTTAAAATCCCCAAATCAGTCATTTCAAACTCCTTCTTCATGGCTGATTTAAATTCATCAATTTCTTTGTCTGAATTTCCAGTAAAAATTAAATCATCTACATACAAAACAACAATTAAAATCTCACCATTGTTTTCTTTGATGTAGAGTGTGGTATCACTATTCCTTTTGCTAAATCCATTGTTAATCAGGTAGGAATCTATCCTTTGCTTTAAACCGTACAAATCTCTTTTCATCTTGTACACTTTTATCTCATGCCCTGGGATTTCAGAACTAGGTGGCTAGCCTAGATACACTTCTTCTTCTAACACTTCATTCAAAGAGGACAAATTTACATCAATTTGTGATGAGAAGCTATAAAAATAATTGATCTTACAGTCTCTAGCCTTGCTACTAGAGAAAATGTCTCATTTAATCACGTCCATGCTTTTGTTTGTATCCTTTGACAAATAATCTTGCCTTGTGTCTTTCAAATTTTCCTTCGGGATTAATTTTGGTTTTATAAACCCACTTGACTCTATTGACTTCCTTTCCTTCAGGAAGATATAATAACTCCCATGTCTAATTCTTTTCTATTGCATGCATTTCTTCACACCATTTATTATCTTTAATTGCTTCCTCATAATAAATAGGATCATCTTGTGAAAATAAAGAAAAATTAATCATTTCATCTTCATTTTCTTCATACCTTAATTGATCATAAATCTCTTGTACATTCCCCATTATTCCTTTATGCTAAAATAAGCTTGATGATGATGAATATGCTTCATTTGTTGGTCCTTGCATGCTTTGTTGTTTGTTGCCATTACAAGATTCACCCTTTGTGAAATGGGTGTCCAACTTGGTACATTGTTTTCCCTTCTTTTTTGCTGGTTCGCATAACAATGATAGGTGCTTTTGTCTTTGTTTGTGGCTGCTCCACTACTTGTGCATCTTCCTAAGATGCTTCCTCAATGAATTGAACATCTATGTTGATTATCATCTCCTTTGATTGGATTATACAATCTGTAAGCTTTTGATTGCTCACTATATCCAATAAAAATGCACTTCTCTCCTCTGTTATCCCATTTTGTTCTTCTTTATTTTGACACATGTGCATATGCCACACATCTAAAAGCTCTCAAGTATTCAAGACTTGGTTTTATTCCACTTCATGTGTCTTGAGGTATTTTGTTCCTCACACTCTTTGTAGGACATCTATTCAACAAATATACTGTAGTTTCAACTATACCTAGAATTCATTAGACAATCCTCTTGATTTCAACATACTTCTTGTCATTTCTTGAATGGTTCTATTCTTCCTCTCTGCTACACCATTTTTCTGTGGTGTATACCTTTATGTGAATTTTTCTTGATCCCGTGCTCCTTACAGAAGTTTAAAACTCATTTGATATATACTCTCCCCCTCTATCTGTTCTCAATGTCTTTATATAATGGCCATTATGCTTCTCAACCATGGCCTTGAACTATTTGAATACTTCAAATGTCTCTGATTTATTTTTCAAGAAATAAATCCATGTCCTTCTGCTAAAGTCATCAATGAAAGTAATGAAATATACACTTTTATACATGGAGGGAGTTTTCATGGGACCACACAAATATGAATGTATAAGCTCAAGAGGTGAGCTTGCTCTCCATGATTTACCTGAGGGAAAAGTATTTCTATGTTGCTTCCCCAATATGCATGCCTTAAAAACCTTATCTGGTTATTCAATAGGAGGAAATCCTTTAACCACTTTCTTTTTATAAAGAGCATGCAATCTACCATAACTCAAATGCCCATACCTGAGATGCCAGAGAGTGAATTGGTCAATGGTTATTGTTTTGAATGTTGCTGTGCCTACTACACTTTACATTCTCAAGGGAAAAATTCTATTTTGTGTCATCTGCACAACTGAAATCAACTTATTGCTTCCACATTTATCATATAAAACACATTCTCCATTTTCAAACTTCACCTTATATCCATTTTGGAAAAGCTGGTCAATACTAAGAAGATTATACTTTAATCCCGTGACATAAAATTTTTATGAACATGCTTCTTGTCTCCTTGCTTGGTGAGGATGGATACAATACCTTTACCCATAACAAGAACCTTACTTTCTATTCCATCTTCACTTCGGATCTGATTGCTTCATCTATAATATCGAACATTTCCTTATTTCCACACATGTAGTTGCTGCGAAACACTATCGAAATACCATACTTGCTTGTTTCCTTGCTCAGCTACATGCAAGAAGTTAAAAGGAAGGCTCCACACTTTTTATTCTTTTCGTGTTCAACTTCTTTTTTGCATTAGAGAAGCTTTGCATTATAATTATTATTTATCAAATCATAATCTTTCTTTTTTCATTTACTAGAATAATGCCCAAAATTTTTATAGTATTAACATTGCACATTTGATTTATTATACCTTTGTGAAGAACCACCTTTGGAAGTGTCATTGCTCATTCCTCTTCCTTTCGCTTTCGGCTCTTGATGAACTGTCTTCCAACTTCTTGTTGGTTGTTAAATCTTCCTCTTCCTTTGTTGTATGCTCCTCTCCCCTGCCTCTAACATTTGTATTTGTCTTGAAGGCTTGTTCATTAGAGGAGCTTGCTGATCTACTCATCCTTTGTTCATGGGTTTGTAAAGAACCCATTAGCTCATCAACACTCATTTGTTTTAAGTCCTTAGACTCTTCTATAACTACCACAACTGGGTCAAATATGACTAGAAGGATTCTCAATACCTTCTCTATGATTATATGCTCTTCAACCACATCTCCATTTGTTCTTATCTAATTGAAAATGGTCACAATCCTTGTAAATAAATCATTTATCAGACTCTGAGTCTTTTATGAGAATATTTTCAATCTCTCTCCTTAACATCTGCAATCTTACAACTTTCATCTTGTCACTTTCTTGATATTCATTCGCATGGTGTTCCGGGCTTGCTTGGAGTTTATAGCTATTGTTATCCTTGGAAATAATGAACCAATGATTGCTATCTGGATGTAGCTTAAGATTTTGCATCCTTTCTTCTATTTTCCTTCAATGCATTCTTCTGTGCTTGTGTTAATGCATTAAATGCAACCTAGTCTCATGCTCACGCCTCGTATAGACTCTTTTAACCAATTCCCATAGCTCTTGAGAGGAGAACAATGTCTTAATTTTAATACACCAGATATCATAGTTATTCCCATCAAATATTAGGGGTCATTGCAGAGAGTTCACTTTGGAAGCCATTACAACTTAACCTGGAAAATAAAAACTTGAACCCACTTTGTTATTGAGTTTTTTGTTTTCTCTGATACCATTTTGTTGGAAAAATTTAGTGCCAAGTGCAACCAGTAAGGGAAATACACAACCAGAAATACAAATAAAACGCACACCTACAAAATATATATTATATTAATTCAAAAAAAATTCATACAATCATCGTAGTTGCTGCTCTACAATTACTTGTTAAATATTTCCCCTCTATATTTTCCTCTCTATATTCTCCCTTCTTGTGTTTTTCTTCTTCTTCTATGTGTTGCTGCAAAATTTTTCTCTTCTCTCTTTTCTATTTTCCGAGCTGCTGCTCTTCAAACTATGTTTTCTTCTCTATTTTGTGTTGTTGCACAAATTATATATTTTAATCTCCTCAAAACTCCCCTTTTATATCATTCCCGTATATTAAAAATATTCTCTCTTTTCTATTAGAAACCATGCCCAAAAGTATATAATATAATATTATATATTAATATATATTATGCCCGGGATCATTCATAAACCACGACTAACTATTAAAAAATGGACCCAAAAATATTATGCAAAATAATGCAACCGAGACTTTCAAGTCCTCTCGGGGAAATCCAAAGGAAACACATGGAATCCCGCCACGTGGTATAGGCTTGGCAGGGGGTAAAAGGAATTAATGGCCACAACATTAAATCCAATTAAATCCTATAGGTGAAGTGGTCGAGGGTGGTTGACAAAGTGGGAGGTTGTTTTCAAATTCTTCATGGGGATCGAGATTATCGCAACATTTAATTATGACATTTTGGATTTTAAAATTAAGAATTTATATTAATACAAAACACTAACATTTTTAGAGGCTTGGTTACTATTTATATTGTTGTTTTTTTGAAAATTCTCTATATTTTGGGAGAAAATAAGGAAAAGGAGAGGGCTTACTCATCTCAGACCACACATTTTTGTGGGTTTTGTGTATAGATAGATAAACGTCGTTACCTGCAGATTTTTTTATCAGTTCTACATAACAAAACACATCCACATAAACGTTAAATTTACATCCCTTGTAGTGTATATTACAACTCAAGTGCAATTGTTAGTAATAATAGTACAACTTTCCTTTATTAGATGCTATCTTTAGACCATTTTAAGAAGTATGACGCACTTCAAACAATCATTGTGCATGTCTTGTGAAACATGTGCCTTTGGAATGCCTTAGTTGGATAAAAATCAATCACTTACATGTATAGGGTATTCCTTTCACAACTTCATTTATCCCCTTTTGCAGTTGTTATTTACGGTATATGCTATTGAAATCTCACTATTGTGGCATTGTCTTGAATTCGATGGATACCTTCTTTGCGTATTATTTTCATGTGTTAGTTATCATTGTTCTAGTGGTGTTCTCTATATTATTAATATGTAGATGGAAGAACAAGTCTCTTCCTCTTCCACATGGACCACTTGTTTGGCCTCTTGTGGGAAACCTCTTTCGCCAAGGAAAACCCCAACGTGTCACTCTTTTCCTTTTCTCACCAATACGACTTGCACATGACCATCTCTCTTGGGATGGAATGAATAGTGGTGGTATTCATAATAGATTTCAAATGCACCAGACATGAATTTATTAGATTAAGACATTCCCCTTTGATTGAATGTAGTGAATTATTTCATTGACCAAACAATAACAACATGGAATCCACAAAGCCTAGAAAATGCAATATGTGTGCTACACTAATCAAGCCTCGATGACCCATGTTTCATAGACAAAAAGGGGATACTTACATCCAATTATTTCATAGATTATGAAGAATTTGTTAATTGAGTGAAATGACACACTAAATGTAGCAAGGCCATATGTTTGGAAGGGAAGGAAAACTCTTTAGTGTAGATATAAATCCCCACTGAGACTCCAAGATCATTCATTTTTTTTTGTAGATGAAAAAGGGAGAAAATCCTACACACCATCACCAAACGATACACGAGTAAACACACACAAATTGGACATGCTAGCACTATTTTGAGCCAATGTCAACTTCCAACCCATAGTTTCTTTCCATGTAATTTTACAATATATAAGGAAGTACACATCTAAAGAAGAGAATAAATCGGAGAGAGCCACCACCACATGTTGACAAAATATCGAATATTGTTAGTAGAGACAACCCAATAAAGGATACATATAGTAATTTCCTCTATGAAACTATAGATTATTGTGACATTGGCGCAAAGGAGACATGCCACATAATGTAAAAACTTCCCCTATGTGTACAACCACACAATCATTTCCCTCTCTATTGGTAAGACATTTTTATAAGTTCGTGCTCCTGGAATTGGAAAAAATATCCAATATGCCTTATTACATTAATGCTTATGTCCAGCACCCTATGCACCTATAAAATATCCCCCTCTTTCGAGGATGCACACACATTATCTTTTAATATTAAAAGGAGAGGAACTAAGTAGAAGCAAAGAAAAATATAGGAAGTAGTTTGCATATTTCCTCATTACTACATGACATGCTTATAATTGATCCTTCCAACGAAGACTTTGTTGGTGGAGTTTTTAATTCATAAACTATTCCAACAGATACACTTAGACATTGGTGTTATGATAGGAAAATATTTGCACCTTGGGAAGAAATCGAAAACAACTAGAAGGTTATGCATATATAGAGGACCACTATTCATGATGGAAGTGTTGTTGGAACAAACAATAATGAAAATTAATCACAAGGAGAATGCCCCGTGGATATGGATACAAGAATAAGAGCATATTTCATGCATGCAACCATCTATAAATGTGATGGTTGATGACCTAGACACGCTTGTAATAAGATATTTTGATAAGAGCTACGATTTATCGAACTATGGTGTCCCTCTCAACTTACAGAGTTCAAGACCAAGATTCATAGATAAAACTCACCTTGAGAACCAATTACCACATGTTGGTTTTTCCAACAATCAATCTCACATGCTTCTATCTTCACAACACTAACTTGCCTACACTAATATTGTTGGGCATGCTGTGCAAGAAAGGACAACTTCTACCCTTAAAGATGATCATTCAAAGTATAACTCGATATAGGAAAGTCCTACTTGATTAGATGCATCAACGGTGTATAGTAAACACTCAAGGGCAGAAGCAGGTCCTCCCTTCTCCTATTGGCTCCAATAGGTATTGCTACATTCAAGATAAGCACAACTATTATACATTCTAGGCTTCACATACCCATTCAAGAAATAAAACCTCTAGAAGGAAAATAACTAGTAGTTTTCCAAGAGCATGCGAGGACATAAAATACGTTCTTATTTACAAAGTGAGATTTGTAGGGCGAAAAATGCTAAGAAATATAAATTGTAGGTTGTGTGAGGCATTCCTTCACCGTTACAACAAATATTTCGCTGGTTGCTCACCATACTCATGGGTGACTTAGGTTAGTTTCCTCTGTTAATGACGTATGACTATATGAAGAGAAGTCGATACCACATAATTTGGCACAAATTTGGCATGGTAATTACCCTAGATATAAATGTCCGTTAGCAAGGCAATAACCCACAACAAATGGAATTTAGAAATTTATCAACCAACATTAGCAATGTACACACAACACTAGAGGATTGAAATCTTCTCATGTTATGAAGATACTCTTTCATGTCTCCAGTAGTGAAAGCAACATTTATATGAGTAAAACATCTTTATAAAAGAAAGGAATTATAAACCTTGCACAATAAGAGAATGCTAAAATTGTTGCATCTTTTAGTGACAATAAGTAGAGCTAACCAAAGTAGACATAGAGTGCAATCGACCCCAACAACAATCATTTCCTACAATTCTCTTTATCAAAGATCAATAGGTCATGTTGACATCAAAATTATGGGTAGAATATGGATTGGTCAATCAGACACTTGGGCAAGTTCTAGAGATTGTATATAATCTAGAATCACAACCCCTAACTTGCCTTCCTTTATTGTTGTTGACTTAAAAAAATACTACGGGCCCACATGGGACATCCTCCACCCAACGTGTCTTCCCTTCCTCTTGTAACACACGACATTTGCTAACAAATCCCACTTAAAATGTCATATGGCCTCACCATCCATAAGGCACAAGGAATGTCACTTTATAAGGCTGTAATAAACATTGACAACATTGATTGCATGAGACTAACATTTACTGCAATCTCAAGAGTACACTCCTTAGCTAACTTGCACATGTCACTTGCTTTTACATTTGAGCACTACACAAGAATGAACTGCACAAAAAATTTAAATGCACGGAAAGAAGAGAAGGCTAGAATTAGTTGTATATATCTTCCTATACATTTACAAGTCATTTAACACATTTCCTATACAAATAAAGCTCATGGGTTACACTTAACAATGTTATCCTATATCAATTAAAAAAAATTCATAAAAACTTATGTTCCTTCCACATTTGTCAACAATACTACATTTTTTTTTCTTCCCCTTCCCACAAAATTTTAAAAGAGAATACACATTTCATTGGAACATGCATCTCCATTATGTTTGACATTAGCAATTGCACATGAGTAGTGCGATGTGAATGCTGAAAGGGATGTGGTGGAAGAAAGAAATGTGGAAAAGGGAAGTAAACTGAGAAGTGTAGTTGTGTTTGTTAAGGTATTTGATTTGTTAGTTATAGGGAGGAAGAGAGAGTGGAATAGAAGTCAAAATTAGTATGGAGGAGTGCATGCGCGTAGTGGTGTAATGTGTGGTAATGTTAAAGAGGATTAACTATTTATGATGATTGTTTAAAGGAATGTGCCTAAAATGCGAGTGAAGAGAACATGAAAATATTGAGGAGAAAATACAATTAACATGAAGAATGGGTTTATACAAAGAATAAAAAATGATGGGGAACAAGATCAGATAATCGTTGCGATATGGACATCAAGAAAAACATCTTTATGGCGAGGGGATGTGAAGGAGGATTGAAGAGGGAGATGAAGATGAGACCGTATGGTATGCTCTCTTCTAGATATATATGTGTGCACTCATATCAAGGCGAGTGGTTCGGGAAACTATTGTAAAAATCTAGTTTCCTACAACTGGATGAAATATATGAGAATAATTTAAAGGGGTAAGGACAAATTGCATATTCATTAAGGAAATGTATTATGGAGATATCTGAAAAAGTAAAGAGTGGTTGATCAATAATGCTGAGGTGAATAGTTGTTTGTAATTTTAGGGATTTTTTTATGGGTAGTTAGAACACACATATATGTAAGGGTAATTCACACACATTCCCGAAAGGATGATTTAGATACAAAGAGATGTTGACCATACATGGCGTGCGAGGGTCATGATTTTATACACATTTGACATCGGGATTTCTCTCAAAGAATAAGGGTATTAATGATTAAGAGTTCTCTCATCAATAGTTCGATGGTTTCATCTATCAACGTGCATCGAGTCAAGGATTGCAATTGGATGATGTTCACTCTATTATATACTGACAAAGACACAAATGAAAAGTTAGAAATAAGGTGATAAAGAAATACCTACATGCCCCACACCTATTCCATGGCTGAAATTGTTCTTACCAAAACAATATTTGTTATATGTGCTTCACATTATTGTCTTCATCTCACTTGCATCATTCATGTGAGTGCAAGTTGGGCTTAAAGAGTTAAAATAGAAAATGTGGGAAATATAATAGGTTACTTGTTCAAAACCAAACCACAATGCTTGCTCCTTTGTTTCCCCCTTTCAATTGTAATGTTGAGTAAATGTAGTAAATCAAGAAATGTGCAAACAACTATCTATGATAAAAACTTACGATTCTTGCCATCAGTAGTTGACGGGTGAATGTGAAAACATGGTATTGGGTGGTCATGAGCCTCCTCCATAATGTAACCATGTAGTCAACGGAGATGATTAAAAGCAAATTTCCATATCTCGATTTAGGCTCTACTCACAGATTTGGATCCGGTGCATCGAACAAATGCAACCGCTAAGTTCAATGCATACAAGAATCATGTAAAGAGCATTAAAAATTACGACAAATTAGTGGGGTTATAAAAAATGTTTTGGATGTATTTTACCTAAAAATCCTAAAGGAGCTAAAGTTGATTATCTTCCAAGCATGGGCGAACGACGGCGTTGTCACTGGGGTTTCAAGCAACTTGTCGATCATCATTATCTTGCATTGTTACCGCACTCGTGGGCAAATATTTACATTGAAAAGTCAATCTTTTGATGCCACCTCTCAAACATGGAAACAACGTAGGGTCCGTTATTTTTTTCGTAACTAGTCATGCCGCCATGACCGTTAATATGCCAAGAAAATACCATAGCTTGAGAATGTAAAAGTTCTTGCACAAAATTAGAGAAGTATTGTAATGGACTGTGAAGAAGGGAGATGCATATAAATTGAAGAGGAATCTGCCATGGGAGGATGTGTCTATAACACTTGGATATTTTAAGAAGGTTCGATTTTCCTCCTACTTTCTTTCATGCATCCTCTCTTACAACAAGGCTTTGCTTCCTCTCCTCGTCACCCACTTTCTCTTCTAGTGTTTCATGAAAGTATCATATATATTGTGAGCAAGCCTACACCATTTTTCTCCCCTGTTTTCTTCATTCTAGGGTTTCTTCAAGATGGCAAGTGTTATGGTTTCTTAAACTTGGTGACAATCGATTAAGGTTCAACGGTTATGATTTTCCCATAATCAACGTACTCTGTCGCTTCATCTTGACCGTGGACGCTTTTGACTTGTGTCGAGGCCCCCGTCCATGCCCAATTAGAACAATGCCGTTCGGCGTAATTATTAGATTCACAAATTATTTTTTTTTTAAAAATATTTGTGACCTTTTTCTACCGATTAATAATTTTATTCCCTGCTTACAATTACTCCATGAGTAATGACAATTTGAATTTAGCACATGAATATCCACATCCAAAAACCCACATCTTTACAAATTGCATTGTGCATGTATCTATGGCAAGTAGTATTAACATAAATTTATATATGTCCAAGGAAAATAGGGAAGAGTATTGAAAATATGAATATATGGAAGACATGACAAGCAGTTCATAAAACTTTAAGGCATTTCGTGCAAAGAAAGCATCACGTCCCATCCTCGATCTATAGTACCTGCGGAAAAAAAAAATAAAAACAAAGAATAAAATGGTATGTAATATCCAAAACTTTTGTTGTGGGAGGCATTAACTGAGGTGATTTCAAGCCTTGGCTTGATGGGAATAGCAGAACCTCTGGTGCGGCAAGAGGAGTGGAAGTGGGGCGGAAGCTAAAACATAAGAAATGCGCATTGGTGAGAAGAGGAGAAAGATGAGAAGGCAAAGCACGGGAGACATCAATGCATCACTCCCTGAGCTTGGAGGATTTTCAACTATTGATTTCATTTGGTCATAATGTGCCGTTGCCACATAAAACAACACAATAAAACCACATGAAGCAGATCACCTCTGTTTTTGTCAAATTCCCAAAAAATCCTTGACATAACAGTAGAAATGGTTATCAAGTTCTTTAATGGCATTGGAGTTGGGATATATTTATAGCTGAATAACATTAACGGAGGGAGAGCATAATGGTGATCACTGTAACAAACAGAAAACTTAGTCTTCTTTCTCTGTACGTGCTGTGAAAAGGATACGTGGGTGGTGCCCTTATTAGGAAGGGAAGATAAAATATTTTCAAGCTTAAAGTTGAACGCATAAAAAGACTCAAAAAGCATGAAATGAGTTGGAAACTTGGATGGACGGACAGTCGAACGCTAGCTCCCATCCTCTCGGATCCATTCCCATCCAAGATAGATGGGGTGGGGCCAGCCCTATCGCCCTATGTAATAGATCGATCGATCCGGGGATGGGATGGGTGGGTGGCAGATAAGATAGTTCAGGGCCATCCACACCTATGCTTTATCTAGCATCTATAGCTAAATGGTAAAAGCACCCAACTCATAATTGGCGAAGCAGGTCGCTGATCTATTAACACATGTGTAACACCCATAAATTACACACACAAATACAACAATAATAATACCAGGATATATTTTTTTACTTACATTGCTCACTACACAACACCACAAGGCTCTAAGCAGAGAAACTCAACAACGCATAAGACACTTACAAAAGTCATTGACTCACATAGACACATGCCAACACCATATAAATGTTGATGCCACAATTTCACTAATGAACGAATTCTAGCAATGACCCAACCACAAGAAAAGGGACCCAAGGATTGGCAAGCCCACACACATCATTACCATGATTACAACTTAGTTACGATTAACATTCCAAGAACATTACTATGCAAGGATAATTTTTTCATTTTTCCACCTACAGGTTCTTAAATTAATTTCACATTCAACTTATAGTTCGACCATTTAGATTAGCTCTTTATCCCTTACAATGATCTCGAACTTACATTATTATTTGTCATCTTTCAAATTGCATACAAAGTTCCTAATTCACTCATTCTTATGTTAAGCTTATGTTTCTCAAATGTTTATTCAATGTTTAAATTTTACCCTTACTATAATAGAGAATCTGAAGTGATGTCAAGACATAAATCTTAGGATAATAAAAAAAAAACTAATCCAACCAAATTTGAGTTATTGTCCACAGGTTTCTAGAAGAACAATTCCGTAACTGTATACATCATATTTCTCATTAAGAACAACTACCTAGGTAAGAAATTGGGCAAAACCCAAGGGCAGGTGTTGGGAGTGTTACAGTAGTTGTTTGCAATGATAAGAATAACAAGCATGTAGTTAAGTGGGCACTAGAAAAATTGGATCTAAAAGGAGATAGATTGACACTCCTACACGTGAGGCCTCCTTTTGATACCATCCCAACACCCAGTAAGATCTAAGATTTCCTTACTTGTGATTTATCAGATATTATGTCATTCACATGTTTAGGCTTCAATACCCACAAAACAGATTAAGAGACCTGTTTGTGCGTGTTGGTTATGGTCATATTTTGTTTTATTCTTCGTGTGGAGGAGGGGAGGATCAGATACACAGAAAACGGGCAGTGCAAGCGACACCTCTAGTGAAGGAGGAAGACAAGGATAACAAAAACGAAAATCTAAGTGGTTTGCATGAAACTGAGACAATGTGAGACCGTAAGTAATATAAAATTTTGTTATATGTTTGATGAATTAGCTACTGCGGTCATATCTTATGTAAATTTATCCAAATTTGTCTACGAAGAACTTCCCAACATCACCGCCTTTTCTGTAGCTTCATTAAGCTTCAACACATTCTTTGTTAGTTCACTCCCTTGATGGTATGTCATCAACGAGCACAAATTTCTCCACCTCCTCCCTTTTCACCATGATGTTGTTGTCTTCTAGTTGGGATTCGATATCCATCACTATGTTCCATATCTCTTTCACAAATATGGTTGCTTGCTCGCCTCAAGCCCAAGAGCCAATTCTTCCTGCTATAATATAGAGATCACTGCGATGCTTCCAAAAGACACATACGGTACTAGAGATGGCGCTTGTGTGTCAAGCCATTAAAGGCAGTCAGATCGTCCTCCCAAAGGTTGGTAGCAATATTTTTAGAAGTGTCAGGGCCTTCCATAAAGTCTTGGAGGAAAATGGGGCCGATGGTCAGAACATCACACCTGTGACCTTCCAGCTCTTCAAACCCATTGAGAAGCATATAATCGGCTTTCTTCTGCATATCAGATTCATACAACAAAATCCGAACATAGAATCATATAATCTATCTCATTGCATTTATATATTACAAAACATGAGGAAGTTACATACATTTACCAGAATACTTGGGATAACTTGTTGAATAAGTTACATAATTTGCATTATTCAAAGTAAAACCTTGCACTTCGTGACTGAAATTCACATAAGCTCTTGACAATTTCAAACAAATCTTGGTCTGCACAATTGTGCGCACCATTACCACTTCAATCTCCTGGGTGCCGAATTTTATGAAAACCCTGCATGATCATGCTGCGGACTAGATAATTCAGGTTCAGGATTAGATTTGACAGCACTTGTTGCATCTTTGGACACCTTCTGTGATCTGCGTCGAACCAGGCTTGGATAAATGGCCGATCATATGTCTGTCAAAACACAAAACACAATATTGAATTTAGAATCCATAGACACAATTCAGAAACATAATCCAATCCATAATAATTGATGAGAAATACTGGAAAGAATTGAAATTACCTATCCAGTGGCAAGCATGACGGGATCCTACATGATCTCGGAAGAAATTGGGCAGAGAAAATGTTCAGGCGCGAGAGCCACGGAATCCAGAGCGACAAGTGCCTCCTCCACCCCGCCAAAACTCAACCCCCTCACCTGCCCAAATTTGAAGTCTCTGAGATCACTTAGGACATGGGCTATCTTATCAAAAATGTCAACAGGGTAAGAGCGCTCATTGTTGCCCTCCTCAATCACCAAACCCACCAATCTCTGTAATTCCCTCTTTAGCTGTGAACCGCCATGTCTCTTTTCCATAAGACTGGCCGTTCTCCTTCCTCTTCGCCTTTCCCTTCCCTTTCTTTGAAAATATTTCGCTATCAGTACCTTGTGAGAGGACTACGCAGGACCAGAGTGAGGAAAACAAGTTAAGATGCGAAAACAACACAATCGATACAACTAATGTTTTCCTGTCAAGATGTTCTTTTAGCATGCAACTGCAAAACACTTAAAAACACAAAAACGTCTGGACGCTTGTCTAAACCGTCAAAACGGGCATCAAGTTTAATTGTCTTGAAAAAAACGTCTAAATGGACATCAAATTTAACTTAGTCGCAGAAACATCCAGAGGTCCTTTACCATAGGGGGAATGCCTTCGGCACTCCTTCGGCGTAATAATAAATTTATAATGTATATAATATATAATTTAATTTATTTATTATAAATTATTAATTATATAATTTATAATATATTAAGTTATAAATAAATTATAAATTATATATAATTTACAATATAATAAGTGATAAATAATAATAATAATAATTTTTATAGACAAACACTTTTGATCGGAGCTATGAACTGGATTACAATAAAACAAGATATATTAATTAAGCTTAGCAATTAGCGAACCACAAGCCACCACACTTAAACACACGTCTAGTGAATCATGAGCTGTCATGCATGCACACACCACCAGTGAACCACATGCCTCCATGCTTGAACACACATCTAGTACAGGTCATCTCAAGCTCAAAACTACAATAATGAATCTAGCCTGCCAACCGCGCCACCTCGAACATTACCACCTCGAAGGAGGATCGTGCCTTAATGGGATTTGAACCTGGGTGGTGCCGGAAACAACCATATGACTTAACTGCTCCACCCAAACCCCATCGACATAAGTGATAAATAATTATTATAAATATAATAAGTTTATTATAATATTATAATATTTTAAATTATAATAAATTAAAAAGTAAAAAAGTAAATTTTCATTAAAAAGTTAAAAAAACTAATAAAAATTAATTAAAAATAAAAATTTAATTAAATTAATATTAAAATTTAAAATGAATAAAAATTACAAATTAATAAGAAATAAAAATTAATAAATTAATAAAAAATTAAAATTACTAAAAAAATTCTCATGCTTTTTTTGCCTTCGTTGCGGAAACTGTGCATCCTTAGCCTGTCTAGCGGTCTCCCCTTGGTCCTATCATAGTGTCTTCTCACTTTTTCCCCGCCTCTAAGGCAGTGTCACACCCATAAAATGCCCAACTCTCCTTCCATTGCAATGACTGTTGCAACTAGTGGAAATGGCTCCCAAGCATGCGAGGAAGTTTCTGCCAAAAGTTTACGGCAAGGTATGGACTCTGAACCCTCTCCGGATGTAATAATTAATGATGAATGCTTGGATCCTGTTTTCAAGTGGTATCAAAACCATTGTCTTATTGCCTATTTCTTTGGTTGTATCCCGACTGAAACCTACCTACAAAACTAGATGAAAACCACTGGGACTCTAACGGTATCCTTGTTTCAGAGATTTGTAATCTCACTAGGGGTTTTATTTGTTTTCCTTTCGTGAGCCTTCCCAGCTTCAATCCCTCCGCTTAAGGTGGTTTGTTGGTACTTAAGTAATACCCTATTGGTGTTTTCTCCTTGGACCCAGGAGTTCAATCGACTAACCAAGTCTTGCTCAAAATCCCTGTTTGGATTGAGCTCTCGACCTTCCTGTTCACCTTTGATCCTTTTTACCAAAGATTTTTAAGCCCATTGGCAGGCTGATTTTTCATGAACATGAGTGTTTTTCCTTTGCTCGGCCCAACAAGCATGTTTGCGTCGAAGTGGACCTTGCGAAAGATCTGCAGGACCATCTGAATATTCAAGTTGGGTCCCTGTGAATCTCTCAAAAGGTGCTATATTTAGACCTCCTCAACACGTGATTTCACTGTCAGGCCCCAGACTACCACATTCAGGACTGTCGTCTTTTGGCCCATTCCAAGCATGTCCCCACGCAATCCTCTGCAATGAAGTCTAAAGTTGACCCTCTAGCTGATGGCCAGATAGTGGTTGGTTCTAAGAAGAATTCGGGGGGGAAACCTTCTATTGAAGTTCTGCATCCTTGTTCTTCCCCTCTGCCGTCCAGGTATGAGCCTAGAGTGGAGCAACCTAGTCCCTCAATTTCCATTCCTTCTAAGTCCTCACAGAGCCAAGTTGTTGATCCTAATTCAGAGAATACTGGGAATGTTGCTTTAACTTATCTTCCTCTGCGACGTTCATGTAGTCCACCTCGAGAGGTTTCACGTGGCGTGTGGGGGGAAAATGGGGCCAAACGCCGCTCCATTCATGTTGAGCATAATGATTCATACAACTTCTTCTTGCCAACAAATTTTCCATTCTCGGCTCAAAGGATGGATTTCTTGACGGGTAGGGGGAATTTGATATGTCTGATTTCTCATGAATTTCATGTCATGGAATGTTTGAGGTCTAACAGAGCCCTCCCAAAAATTCTCTGTTTGTTTAGCTTGCCAGTTAATTAGCAATTTAGATGTGATTTGTTTATAGGAAATCAAGATTTCTTATTTTTTTCTTCAGACTACTCTAACGTGTATTGCCCTTGATTTTACACATTTCAATACTCAACATATTGATGGTAGAGGTGGAGCTAGCATTTCCATTGCATTGATATTTTTGGCATTAATTACTACCTCGGGCTAGGACCCCTGTAATAGGGTAGTGTGGGGGATTATGAGTATTAATGATCTTTATTTTGGTATTTTAAATATTTATGCCCCTAATGAAGGTCCCGAAAGAACATTATTATGGAATTGGTTAGGTGACAACTTACCTCGTTACTTATTGGTTGGTGTGTGGTGAATTTAATATAGTGGAGCATCTGGATGATAAATGTGGTGCCCTTCCTATGCATTGGTGTCTCGGTGAACATGCGGCCTGGTATTACTTTAAAAGCCATTGGGGCCTTTCGATCCATTACTTAGACGACGACAAGAATTTAAAGACCAAACATAGTTCACTTGGACCAATCTTCGAGAAGGATATGATCGGGTTTTAAAATGCCTCAATCATGCACTTGCTATCTCAATTTTGCCCTCGTAAAATTGATCAAACATGACTTTACATAGAAATAAATCTAAGGGACATTTCCATCGAATGAGCCTACATTTCAAATCCGATAGTCAGGTTATAGGTAGGCTCTATAATGGAATAGCAGGGTTGGGGAAGAGCAAACAATGTCAAGGAAAAACTAGAGGCTCTCAGGAGAGAAGCGAGGAAAGGCTCAAAGTCTTCAAGCTTTACAAACGATTTAGAGCTAGCCCAAATTAGCTAAGTATGGAAGAATCAGCGGAAGCTGACACGTGCCTCATCGGTGCTTCTCCAAAGGTTAAACCCAAAATGAAATCCCCAAAAAAGCACGGAGCTTTCACGTGTCCCAGGCCTGAAATGGGGCAGAGTCGGCCGTTAAAAAGTCTAGACTCACGGAAGGCGCCACGTGTCTCAATGACACACATTCAAAGGTGTGGCCCAAAGCGGAGAATCAAATGAGCGCGAGGCTTCCACATGTCTAGGGTTCGAGAAAGGCATCGGATTGAATTGGCTAAGTATCGTAGACTCATGGAAGGAGCCGTGTGTCATCCCGATGCATCTTCAAAGGTAAATCTAAAAGCGGGTCTCTCAGACAAGTGCCAAGTCTCCACATGTCCCGGGTCAGATATATGGCCCTCTGCAAACAAAAGGACTTAGCCAAAACATAAAGGAACAGAGAAAATCCAGAAGGTGCCACGTGTCTCTTCGGTGCAACTTCAAAAGTAAAATCCAAAAAGCGGTCCCAAACGCGCGCCAGCTCTACACGTGGCCATGTTCCAAGTTAAAGTGGGAAGGCGGGTCACCGGAGGTAATTTTAACTTTTTGGCTTCGTTTCCAAAAGGCATAAAGTATAAAAATGAGCTGCGCCTCTGCTGATGCCCAAGGAGTCGCGTGTCAAGCCTAAATTACATGCGGGCGGCGAGCCTTGGAGTGTTTTTTTTCCCAAATGGAAAATGCAGACCGGCATGCCCGAAGATGGTTTTTGACAAAAATGAATTGCGGGCTTGCGGGGCATTTTTTTACATTTTGTATTTTTGTGCCAAAAGGCGCAAAGTGAGTCTTGGGCCCGTGAACCCATTCTGCTAACTGGTTTTCACCATTTTTGTATAGACCCGACTCAAACATTCAAATGGACATATCTTCCAACCCAGTGCCCGAAATTCAACAAATTTGGAACCATTGGAAAGGTTTTGACCTTGTCTACGCCATGGAAACCTAAAACTTTAATTTTGATGAGGTTAGGTGGGTGAAAAATGGGAAAACGTCTTCATGCCATTAATATGCGATCCGATTGCTCCAAAAATAGATCAGATTTTATTCGATCCGCCGTTCTTACTTCTTCAACACGCCGAATAGACATAAAGTGGAAGAATCGACAGATTGTGGGCGGATTTACAAGGGCATTGATGGTCGATAGCTGAGCTTCAAGTCAAGTTTCCCGCCTCTTTTCTTCTTCTCTCTTCGCTACATCTATAAAAGAAGGAGATGGGCTCATTGTAAAGGGTCGGACATTTCTGTTTTACACCCTCCCTTCTTCCCTTGTCTACAAGAGAATTTGTGGAACTTTCAAATCTCCCATTCGAGTTGTAATAAAAATATTTGCCTCTTGGCTACTATAATGTCCTGTATTAACTCTGGAGCAATAATATATATCTGTGGATGATTCTCAACCCTCTCATGTGTTTATTGTTGTCTTCTGATCTCTCATTATAGTTTGGTTATCTGTGCATGGTATTTGTATTGCATTTCTATGGTTTGTGTTAAATTGTAAAACGGGTGTCCAACATTCCTTTGGTGCATCACCTCGTTAGCTTAGGTTTATTTTCTCGTATCTTCTCACCCCTGTCTCCTTGGTAATATAGAGTAGGTTTTAGAATAGGTCCTCTGCAATTTATTTGTATGCACCTGAACAAAGGAATAGGAACCGACCTTCATCCGGAGAGCTCTCTCGATTTCAAAAGTCCTACACTTTGAGAGATGCTCCATGTTGTGCAATCACACTGAGAGTCTCAACTCGTCTAGTTGCAGGCACTCAGGGTGCTGTGATTCTGCACTAACCGCACTTCTTTCACAACAACCTTATTTTGATTTTGACACGCAAGGATCCTCTGTTATCAAGGTTTGGCTAGAGGTTCTTTTGTCAGACCACCATTTGATCACATTTAAGGTTGGTTGGCGACAGGGGGATGATCTAAAAATGATCAAGTTTTTATCTACCTGATCTCGGACCCCTATAGGCTTATTTTATTTTCCGACAAGTTACTCCTTTTAAGTAATCAATTTAAAATAAATGCAAGAATGTAATGACAATTGCACACGATTGATTACGGAGTTCAGCAATAGCCTACATCTCTGGGTTCTTATCGAACCATTCCACTAGTAAAAATTTGTAAGGACAATGTTATTTCTTACAACAAAACCTAATGGAATTTCCACTTGCCTAGTCATACGCCAGTCCTTCGAAGAACTTCCGATGATCGGTCGAATCATTCTCCACCTTCTTGATGCACAACCTCCTTCGGAAGTCGATCGGCCTTCCCAATGCTTCCCTACGTCCTCTAATACTACGGTCGATACTTCAGGGATTGTAAGTGATAAATAATGTGGCTTAATGGGCCTATTGGGTAGTGTTATACTCCCAATCACAAATATTTAGTCTAATATTGCCTAAAAATAATAGGCCAATAAACAATATTTTCCTATAGTAATTTTAGGATTTTAATATAGTGCAAAACTATATTTAAAAAAATTCCAACTACTACAAAATCCCACAAATAAGCTTTAGAAAGGACAAGCTCAAGGTGTGTCTTTACAATGAGGGAGAGGTCCCTTTTATAGTGCAAATGAGACCCTAAAATTTATTTAAGGCCTTATCAGCTAACTCACCACTCAACCACCTCGCTGGTCGAGTTGGTTAGGGTCACCGAGTCATGAGGGGGATTCGCTTTGGTTGTTGAGCGGCCCAAACAAGCTACCCGCGCTTAGAGACCTCCTCGCTTGCCACATCCTTGCCTTTCCGTCACTGACCCTTCTGCTGTCCCGAGCCCTCCTCGCCACATTCCGCTGAGCCCGCTGCAACATCCACCTCGCCAACTCTAGTGAGCTCGCTCCACCATCCACCTTGTTGACTCTAGTAAGCTCGCTCCACCATCCACCTCACCGACTCTGCCGATCCCGCTGCACTGTCCACATCACCAACTATGTGGAGCCCACTCAGTGTCCCATGATGTCGCCGAGATTTCCACCGAGTCTGCTCCCACCAAGTCACACACTCCCGCCGAGTCACCCATGATTTCTTACCGAGTCTACCCATCCATGTAGCCTAATGGCTTGACCGAGCCAAAATACCAACTCGTAAGTGGAAAAGGGCTCCTTACTTAGAAAATTTTATAACTCTCCAAATAGCTCAGTATGAAACGAGGAATAGCTCGATCATGAGCTCGGTTAAATGAGGGTTTAGTGGTGGCAGACCATGTGGTGGCTTGAGGACTCACCACATGGCAATATTTTTTATCGGTCGTATACGAATATGAAGAAGACTTTGAGTTATGAAGACCGGAGGTACTAACCCGAATACATCATCTTCACACAATCAAACTTGCCACTGCTTTGTGACTTGCCAGTTGACTTGGTCCGCCTAGGGTTGACCACAAATTGGACCAACCACCAAATGTGCATACAAACTCTATTTTTGATGTTTAAATAGTCATCGAAAAGCTCCCAAGAAGATATTCTGCACTGACACAATTTAGGGATGTTTAGGGAACTTTTGATATCCAAAATGATCCCCTAATTAGGGAACCCTCTGCCCAAAACGTAATTCTCTCTTAATGTTTCTTTTTTGAGTCATCCCGAAGTGATTCCACTCATTGCCAAGATTTGGAATATGTTGTCGCGTCTACCATTTTCTGCCAGCTAGATTTCGTGGTGGGAGGCGGCGATACACTGCATCACCAAATTCCTTCGCCAGTTTGGAAAGTAGGTTGTCAGGGTTTGTAGACAGGTGGACTCAACTCTGCACAAAGAATTTAGATGGGTCTCCCTGCTTCTCGAGGCCAATCCTTTTGACTCTCACCTTCAAATCCAGGCCGCTAGTATTCACCACAAGCTCAAACTTATTGAATCCCACTTGGCCCGTGGTGCACATATCTGCTCAAGAATTCGTTGGCTTAGGGTGGGAGATAAAGCCTCCAAAATATTTTTCAAATCCCTCTGGGTCAAGCATGCTCGACAATAGATCAAGGCTATTTATGATTCTCACCAACGTCTTATGGAGCTCCCAAAGATCACTGATGCTTTTTTCAAGCACTATTGTCTAGTGTTTCAAGCTTATGAGGATTCAATTGAGCGGGCTATTGCTTTACAAAAATGTATTGATGTTGTGCCTAATAAACTTACACCTAGAGAACATTCCCGCTTTAACGCCCCTCTCACTTTGGATGAGTTACATGCACCTTTACTTTGTCTTGCAGATGACAAGGATGGATTCCTTAACGAGTTTTACAAAGCAACCTTATCCTTTGTCGGTCTTGATTTGTTTTTGGTTTATAATGAAGTCTGTTCACACCCATTCTCTAGGGAGTTTCATCAATCAAGGCAACATCAAGTTCATTCCGAAAGCAGGAAATCCTTAACAGATAAATAATTGGTGGCCGACCACTTTGTTGAACGTGTCTTATAAAATTCTTGCTAAGTTGTTGGATCTCCATATTAGGGATATCCTTCCTAAGATTGTTCGGCCTGAGCACACTGGTTTTGTCAAAGGTCGTTACATCCATGATAATGTTATTGTTGTCTGGGAAGGCATGGAATGGGCACATGTTTCTTCACATAAGCCTCTTTTCCTTAAGATTGATTTCAAGAAAGCTTACGATCACATTGAATGGCCTTTCATTCTGGCTATGCTTAAAGTGTTGGGTTTTAGAGATTTCTTTCAAACCGATGTTAGCACGCTTTTTTCTAATGTTTCTGCTCAACTCACCATTAATAGCTACTAGTCTACTACCATTGGTATTTTCCTCTCTATCACACAGGGGAGCCCTCTTGCACCGGTGCTATTTGTGCTTATTGTTGATGCATTTGATTACCTAATCACCCATCAAGCTGTGCAAGGACATATTCAGGGGATTATTCTTCCAGATCATGTGACTCAACTTATCAATGGGCATTTTGTAGATGATTCCTTTCTTACTCTTGCTGAATTAGAGAAGAACATTGCTACAACCTTTGAGTGTCTTGACACCTTTTTCTTGGCGTCTAGCTCAAATATTCAAATGACTAAAACTTTGGGCTATTGGCAGAGTTGTTTACCTCCTCCGGATTGGTTAAAGTCCTACCCCTAGAAATGGATTGGTCGTGGCAAGAAATTCAAATTTCTTGGCATTCCTTTTGCCTTTGACAGTGACTCTGCCACCTTATGGAATTATGTTCTTAATAGAGTGGAGTAGAAAGTTACCAAATGGTCTTCCAAACCCTTATCTCTAGCTGGTAAGTTCCAAGTTTACACTAAAATCCTTGTCGTTACTCATGTTTATTATTTCGCATGTTGGTTTCCTTCTTCTAATTCGTTCAATCGGCTCGCCAAGCTACTTTGGGACTTCTTATGGTGTAAAATTTCTTGTTTAGTTGGTTTTCACCTCATTGCTTGGGATGTCTGTTGTCTTCCTCAGGATCAAGGAGGCATGAGATTCATTGATGTTTTTTGGCAGAGTGTGGCTTTATGAGCCGAATGGGTGATTCGGTGTCTTTTCGATACCTAGAATTGGAAAATTTTGTTGCGTCATTGTATTGAATATGGAGCCCCCTATGGCAAAAAGTGTTAGCGTAGAATTGTCTTGCATTCTATGATTATCACTTCTGTTCCTGTCAAAATTACTGGTACCTTTTCCGCAAAAAGTATTTCGAAAGCCTTTGAGCAGGTAAAACCTTTAATGAGGTGGATTGGCGATGGTTTTCACGTTGGCCTTTCTTTCAATTCGCAGAACATCTGGAGGTCTCCTATTATCACTTATGGTACTCTTCTGTTTGCTGAAACCTCAGCCATTAAAGCCATTCAACTTTACCGCAAGGGTATCCATACCATTCATGATCTTTTGCATCACAAAGATTGGATTCCTTGGCCCGAGCTCAAAGTTAAGTTTCATCTAAACAACTCATACATCCTCTCAATCTGCAACATTTAGAAGCACCTAACGGATGTCATGCTACATAAATTGGGGCTCCAACCTTCGACAACATGGTGGCGTGATTGGAGGTATAATTGTGACACAACTTTCCTCCACTACAACACTTAGACCATTTATCAATTGTTATGTCCTCTCTCACTAGCCATTGACAAGCTCAATGTCTGATGGGGGTTGAACTCTACGCATACCTCTTGGCTTCATCATTTTTCCCGTGTTTTGAACCCTCTTCTCAAGCCTAAAGTTAGCCATTTTCTATGGTGTCTTGTTTACCAAGGTTTTCTTGTGGGAGAAAGGCTTAGGCATATTGGCATTCCTATTCCTAATTGTCCTTTGTTCAGCCATGAGTCGTTCATACACCTTTTTTAGCCTTGTCCCCATGCTCAATCTATATGGAGATGGATCCATTCTCTGTTCTAACCCTATCACCCCGATTTCTTTTTGTGGCATCTGGCCTTATTTGGTGACTTTAGCCCTTGGCCTAGTTATTGCTAATCTTTGGCATTTGTTTTGTGCATGTATTTTGTTTCATATCTTGAAAGCTCGCAATGCTTTAATTTTCAAGCAAGATCATTCTGTTATATGCTTTTCCACTAATGATAAGGTGGTTATCCTATCTACTATTCGCATATAGATTCAAGCTCAAGCCGTCAAGGTGTCCTTGGAGTTTTCGCATCTCGTAGGAGCTTGATCATTGGGGAGTGCACCGTGCACTATGAGTCGTTCCTCGGATCTCGGTTGCCTTCACCTTAGCCTTCGCCTCCCGATGATCACCTCCGCTGGTTTGCATCGGAGGAGCCGCTCGTGCGCCCACATGCTTCGCCTACCCTGCGGCCACCCTTATGCTCTGTCTTGTTCTAGACTAGATTAAAGCCCGCCCTACGAGGGAAAGGTGTTGCCGGCTCTCCATGGTGGGGATCTCGCCGCCTTCTCGCAAACTCTTGTTGGATCTCTACCCCTAGTTAGGGTATTATAATGCCACTTTAAATGTAGTATTCTGGTCATGATAGTTGGAAGGTGGATCCTCCATCCACAGAGCCTAATAGTGGAGCCTTCATCCCTCCTCAGGATGATCATCCCCCTCCTCTTGGTGCGGTGAAATGTGCTTGATGGTGGTTCTTTTTTTTTTTGCTCTCTGGTTACCCGTGGGCATTTTAATGTAGGCCTTTGAAAAAAAAATTCTCTAGCTCCACCGTGCAGTTCAGAAGGCTCTCGAAGCGGTGCCGGATGCAAAGTGTCTACATAGCCCGTGGAGATTTGTAGGTTTTTGGTCCACCCATCATAGGCGACCCAGATGGTTATCGGTCGCCCGACCTTGATGAACATCCCGTGCTCTCCCATGTTTGTCATTGCATTGGATTTTATTCCCTCGATGTTGATGCATTGAAATGGTTGTCCCGGTCAAATTTGTTCTTGAACGTGTTGAACTCAATGGCAAGTTGCCCAGTCATGTTTCTATTGGTGTCCGAGCCGAAGAGGCCGAGGAAGGCCCCTTAGCTGCGTGGCAAAAAGTTTTTGTTGTTCGGAACAATGATGAAGGCCAGTCCGTCCCATTGAAATTCGTCAGCACGCCCGTGGCATTGGTTGTGATGTTTCTTACTAGTATAGTGAAGGTGGTGGTGAAACTTGCATGATCAGCCTATCCATCACGTAGGTTCGCAGTCAACGCAAACCTGCGCAAAACTTGACTGGGGCGGTCCATCCTTGCACCTAGCTGGCCTTGAACCCATGACCCCCGCGGCCTATTTCACGTGCCCCACCATCCTGTTGCGCTCTCACGTATGAAATACTACGACGCCGGTTCTTTTTATAAAAATACAAACATAAATTTGACGGAATAGGTAACAACGTAATACGTAGTTACCTATTCCGTCAAAACTAACAGTGACGCGACAAAACTAATGGCGACATGACGGAAAATACTTTTTGCCTTTGTGCGAACTTGCGTGAGAGATAGGCCTAGCCAAACTTGCCAGCCAAACCGTAAAAAATTTGCCATTTTGTCCATCCAAAGTCAATAAAAAAACTGGCTAGAATACATTTTCCACCTGCATATTCAATGACGTATCGGTGTAGGCCCATGGATGTCCCTCCATTATTATGTCTTAAATTCTTGGGACGTAAGCCACTCAAGATGTGAGCATATATTTGAAGATTTATACAATCATCTAGATGCATACCGATGTCCAATGGATATTTATTAGTCTTGAGTATGCACCCACATGTTATGACGCCAAAGGCGTTTCTTATTTGGGGTGGCCTGAGCTGAATTTGACAACAGTCAGAAGATGAATGGAGGGGATTGCAGGAGTATACAGGTTGAAAATCAAACGGTTCAGGGCGAGACACAGGTGTGTCTCATATTCACGTGGTGAGTCATTGATAGCAGAGATAGGTGGATGGTTTCTTGGCGTGTTGCAGGGAGCCAAAAAATAGGGGAAGATAGAGAAAGTGGAAAGGCGATCGAGTCAGAGAGGGAAGGGAAGTCTCTCTGGTCTGTGTCTGGTCCGTAGTCGATGCGAAAGCCATCTTGTCATAATACATATGACCAATTCTACCCAAACGACTATAGGTGGATGGTTTCTTGGCGTGTTGCAGGGAGCCAAAAAATAGGGGAAGATAGAGAAAGTGGAAAGGCGATCAAGTCAGAGAGGGAAGTCTCTGTAGTCTGTGTCTGGTCCGTAGTCGATGCGAAAGCCATCTCGTCATATGACCAATTCTACCCAAACGACTATGGTGGTTCGTTTCGCTTAAAAGAAAATAATTACCTAATTAAAGGCGTTGACAACCAAAAGCACGTGAACGAGGATTTCACAGAAGTGGTCATTATCATATGCCGCTTTCACCTCTTCTCTCCTATTTTTTACTTTCATTGTTCTCTTTCGTGCTTTTGTTAATAGCTATATTAAAGATTAATACATCCACCTGATGTCTGCAAAGAGAGAAGTAGATTTTTCCACATATTTCTATTAATTTTGGAAAAAGTCATATACAATTTGTTGGAGGCTAATGTATGATTGAGAGTTTGGCAAATTATTGATTTTTGACTATGAAAATATTTTAATTGCCTTTTTGTTTGATTAGTTCATAGTATTGGTTTCATTGTTGGACGTCTTGTTTTTTTCACTTTTTCCTTGTGCTGCTTCATGCCTTCTTGTATGTGACTTCTGTGGATGGTGGTGCATGTGGAGACTCGAGAGAAGAAAAATAGAACTGCAGGAATGTGTGCTTGGAGACACCTGCAGTTAGAAAATCTACGGTGGTGGGAGTATAGGGTAGTAGTGTGGTTAAGAACACCTTTCCCTTATATTGTATGCATTGCATTTTATTGATAATTTTTTCACTTACACTTTGGAGCTTTCTCGAATTCATTTTTCCCTTTTTGTGTTGTTCATCCCATTTTTCACTAAGTTCAAAGCTTATCCCACATCATTGTAGCAAACGTCTAAATATGTCGGCAATGTTGAATTTAATGAGAATAATATTGGAGTGTAAGAGGATTGTGCAAATATTGAGAATACACAGAAGCCATTGCTACTCATTCATCAGCGACACCCAACACACCCACTTCACTATTCAACTATAAATAAAGTATTTATTCAAATTCTCAAATCAACAATTCAAAAGTATTTTACTTTTCTTGCATTATATAAGAAAAATGGTACCTTGAAATACATGTGTCAGATTAAAAAAATCTGACTTCCATTATACTTTGGATTATTATCCATTTCGTGCTCTAAAGCTTCCAAGCTCTTTTGAACAAAATTGTTTTTTTCCTTGCGCATATCCTACAATTATTAGTGTCTATTAGACCACATAAGTACCATTTGGGCCTTTTTGGGGATGCTTTTGTTAGATCTCCACGCCATGTTTTAAATAGTGATATTATTGGTTTTGCTTATTGCAATTAATTTTAAAAGTAATAAATTGTCAATGATTCATGTGAGCATGTGGGTTTTCTTCTTTTCCACAAGCCCGCGTAAAGTTGTTGTGTACTAGGCATGTAAGGTTTTTCATAAAATTAGCGATGTTATTTGCATTGTATGCCATACCTTTTGACAATGTTTCCTTTGGCTTGGCATGTCCCAAAACGCAATCCTAGTTTATAGTAATTTATATTAAGACACAAACAATGAACAAAAAAATGTTGTTATTTTAATAGGTTTAACCTCGTCTATAGAAACACCTTCTTGACCAAATATCTTTGTTCTCTGTCTACATTTTTTTCTTGATTAGTTAAATAACTCGGCCGCAAACCACCCCCTTCGAAAGATAAAAGAGCTACGCCTTCGATCTACTAAAAATGGATGTTGCTATTTTGGCATACACAAAAATAATTAGGTTAACATTTCCACATCCAGGTATATGCAAATGTTCCTTTTAAGCATCAAGGAAAATAGATGCCACAGTGTTTTTAGTTCCCCTCCCTCGATCTTCTTCTTTGTCACCCTCCTCCCCACAAGCTTATTTATGTCAGGTTTAACTCCTTCCATGCATCCCCTTCGGTATTTCGATCACACATTGCACGTGCGATTACTAGTATCTAGATGTCCAATGGATATTTATGTATAGATATTTATTAGTCTTGACTATGCACCCACATGTTATATCTAGTAGAAAAATCCCTAACATGGCTCCAATTTCTCTTAGCTAAGGGACGATATAGTATGGCTCATGTTGTGTGACATTTAGTAGAATTTGATGTCACATACTTATTGATGTTGACAAGGAGAATCACATAAGAGTCATTGATGTGGAATGAGATAAATCCCTTTAAAATGGTTCAAATTTTCTATTAAGATGATGTCAATTTCTTATAACTTGTTACATGATGGAATTGTGTGTTAAATCCCATTACCACTAAATTATATGATAATTTACACTTAAATTATTAGGAAAAGTGGGTAGTTATCGTCAATTGTAACTATTAAATTGGTTTCCTTCCTTAATCATTTGAGAAGGGGGAGACATTCTAGAATGTGGGGATACTCTGTCAAAGTTGTTTCTTGACTCCATCTAAGTTGTAAGCCTTCTCCTATGCCTGGAAAGCGTATTTGTGCCTCTGTGCACCTTATAGAGCAATAAAATCTTGTTTTGTGGCGTCTTTCAACCCTTGGCATTGTTTTGTTGTTTCTTTGTGCCTCTCTATCTCGTGTTTTCTCCTGTGCATGTATTTCATGTTTGCAGGTGTAGGACGTTGTGCTTCATGGAGTTTCGATGGTGGATTTGGATCTGGGTCTGTGTCACTTATGTCTGACATCCCTCAACCCCCTTTTCCTTGTTTCATCCTCCCTCAGTAGAGTATCTTGCCACTTCCTTTTCTAGTGTATCACCACTTAGTTTAGGCTCTCTTTCACTCTCTTTCTCTCTCCTATCCCTTTGGAATGGTTAGATTAAGATAGGTTAGCTTTTCCTGCATTCGAGTAACTTGTGGTAGGTAGATTAGGAAGCAAGAACAAGCCTTCTCTGGAGGTCCATCTCAAGTTTCAAGTCCCATAGCTTGAGAGATGGTCCAATGTTGTGCAATCACACCGAATACCCCACCCAGATCCAAGGCCATTCGAAGGTGTTGTGATTCTGCACTAACAGTTTTGGCATGC
This sequence comes from Taxus wallichiana var. yunnanensis, assembly GCA_018340775.1. Taxonomy (NCBI): domain Eukaryota; kingdom Viridiplantae; phylum Streptophyta; class Pinopsida; order Cupressales; family Taxaceae; genus Taxus; species Taxus wallichiana. The sequence goes on along the minus strand of CM031235.1, from coordinate 214,531,143 downwards.
CCAGTGGGACACTGAGGTTAGGTTTTTTCTCATCTTTCCAAAGTTTCTCATTCCTAACAACAAATCTTAAGCCACTATGTGACCACACTAACAGTTTTGGCACGCTCGGTGGGACAGGTCTGAAGCACCTTACCACTTCATCTTAGTAGGTAGGTGTGTTCTTGTTAGGATTCAGCCTTTTGAGGCACATGCAAGCACATCTCGGTCAATGAACCATTCTCCGAGTTACAAACATTTTCATCCATTTCCACCCATTTTCATCCATTTTTCTTCCATCTCTTTCATTTTCTTCCATTCCATGAAGTTTTACAATCATGACTTCATTCCCCTCATAGAATTCACACCTACAACAATGCAGTCCACCTCCAATGTATTTCCTAACTCCTCTAGGTCAGAATTATGATCAGATCCAAAACCATTATGCTTACCCATATGAGCAGGGTCAAAACCAGTTTGGCTATGGAGCTTATCAAGAACAAGGGTATACATATGATGATAAAAATACATGGAAAATGTTGATCTGCTTGAGAAGATTCAAGGGATGGAGGCATGTATGGTGTAGTCTAGGGCCACAACATAGATGAAGGCTTTCATAATTGGCTATGGGGCACCTTGTCCATGGGCCAACCCTATGCCAAGACATTATAACCCTCAGGAGAAGGTTGACTTCATGACTGAAAGGCTGCCTCAAGTTGCACAGGTGATTGAGGATATTGAGGCATATGAGAAAAGTGCGAGACAACCTTGTCAATGGGTAAGTCAATCACTAGCTCCTTGTCCTTCATTTTCTCTTTCTCAAGCTTTATCATTTCAAGAGTGTCAAGAGTCAAGCCCCTCAATTGCTGCCCCAAATGTTAATTTCCTTTCTCCATCCTCTATTATTCTAACCCATTTTTTCTCCTCTTCCCTTTTCCTATCTAGATTGAGTCCCCTCCACAAGAGTTAAAAGAAATGCCTTCCCCTCCACCAAAAAGAAACAAAAAAATAGTGGAGACCCCACACACCACTCCTCCTACTCTCCCAGGTCCATGTCAAGGAGAGACTCCAAAAACCAATCAAGGAGAACATCAAGAAGAGGAACCCAACAAAGAATAAATGATAAAAAATCTGAGGAGTTGGGCTGTTAGACTTGAGTTCACAAAGATTCCCTTGTTGGTTAAACCTATGGTGGAGGCTGAGGTCAAGCCACAAGTGGTGGAAGCTCCAACTATAAAGCACAAGTAGGGGAAGAAGAAGCTACTCCAAATCCAAAAGAAGAGGAGTACATTTCGGCTGTGCAGAAGGACCATACAGTTTCAAAGGCTCCAAGTGCAGAGTAGGCCACAAAAGAGCCTTTAATTCTTCCCCCCACTTTATCCCTTTCAAGCTCTAATGTTGAAGAAGAGTTTGATCTTTCAAACTTCACATTTGAGGATGAAGGGAACCATGGTGAGCAAGTTTCTGATCAAGAGGACACCATGGAGGAGGTAGAGCACATATAACATGACAACAAGGAGGTAGTGTTGATGGCGACTCACAACACCCTTGAATGTCTGCAACTCAATGGGTTGAGACTCTCAGTGCGATTGCATAACATGGAGCTTTTCCCAAGTGTGGGACCTTGTGAAATCGGAAAAGCTCTCCGGATGAAGGCCGGTTCGTATTCCGCTATTCAGATGCACATGTAAAAATGCAGAGGGTTTACTCAAAAACTTAAACTAACTTTCCAAGGATACAGGGTAAGAAGATGTATAAAATAAAACCTAAACTAACAAAGGTGATGCACCGAGGAATGAAGAGCACCTGTATTGCCAATAAACACAAATCATTAAAATGCAATGCAAGATCATGCACAAATAACAAAATTTGTAGTGAAAGATCAAGAGGATGCAAATGAACACAGAGAGGGTTGAGAATCATCCACAGACATGCATTATTTGCTCTAAAGATTGATACAATACACTACAAAATGCCAAGAGGCAAAGTTGTATTATAGTTTTAGATGGAAGGTTTGAACTCCACAAATTCACCTACCAAAGAGAAGAAGGGAGGGGAAAAACAATAATGTCCAACCTTTAGAAAGAAGCCCCTCCTTACAATTTATAGGAAGAATGAGAGAGGGAAGAGAGAGGAATTCCAAATCTACCCCAACCACCTCCAGATTGTATTTAATTCATCTCATTATGGTGGTAGGTGAGAACCCTAGCAAACCCAAAAATGGTGAATTGTACTTTGTATTTTTGAAGAACTTGTTCTCACCCAATTAAGCTTTCTGAAAATTCCAACCTTACGTGAATCCGAGCTCCCTGTGAAAAGTTATGGCCATTTGAATATCTGTGTCAGGGTTTGCCTTCTGTCGGGGTGTCAACGCTCAAAATGTTGCACCTCCTGAAGATGCGCCTCGGCGCATCCATCCTTGTGTCAACATACTCTTACATGTGCCATAGGTGCTGAAAATTTCATGTCGACATCTTCTGTTGTGCGCCTCCAACCTACGCCAGGGTGTAAATTTTTTCGTGTCAACATCTTCTGCTGTGTGCCTCCAACCTATGCCAGGGTGCAAATTTTTCGTGTTGACATCTTTTGCTATGCGCCTCAAACTGCGCGCTGTGGGTGCAAATATTTTCATGTCGACATCTTCTGCTGTGCACCTCCAACCTGCGCCAGGGCGCAAATTTTTCCATGTTGACATCTTCTGTTGTGCACCTCCAACCTACGCTAGGGTGCGCAAATTTTTCCATGTCGACATCTTCTACTGTGCGCCTCCAACCTGTGCCAAGGCACAAATTTTTTCATGTCGACATCTTCTGCTATGTGCCTCCAACCTACGCCTGGGCATGAATTTTTTCATGTCGACATCTTCTACTGTGCGCCTCCAACTCCGCGCGCGTTTGTCTATATTTACCCGGGAGGTAGATATATACAACGTGTAGACTATCTATCCGAATTGGAAGGTTACTTTGATGGAGAGGTGCTTCGAGGAGATCACATCATTTTCTCTCCCATCATCCACCTTCCAAGTACATGAGCATGTTGCCATGAAGGAAAGTATTTAAGGACAACAAACTGCACTTCATAACAACTCTCTGGAACAAAGGTTGGAAGATATGAATCTTCTATATCCTTCAAAGGAGGAGGAAGGTAAAGAGCAAGAGGATGTCATCATCTCTCTCACATCATCCATCTAGGAATATCTACAGGAAGAATCCATCAGTGGAGTTGAGATTCTAAACCATGGGCACATTCAAAGGACCAGAACGTGCCCAATCAGGTGCTTGGCTTCATTAGGGCCAAGGGAGAAGTCAAAACCAGTCATGTCTACTTCAGAGCATGAGGTTGAGCTACAAAGCACTAAAGGTCAATAGTAGCACCTCCCAGATTCAAACGCAGAACAACCCTCAGAGGTGTACATTGTGTTTGTTGATACTTTGAGGAGGGAGAGACACCATCTGCAAGGTGGTATTTTACTCTCGTTTCGGACCATGTCCAAAGTGCAAATCAACTACATGGTCCCAAATTTTGAGGAAGGGAAGATATTTCTCCTTGCCTATGGCGGGATTTATTTAGATTTTCTTTGATAAGGGTTAGTATAGGAGTAGGAGTAGATTTTGTTTTCAGCAGAAGAAGTGCTTGTGCACACTCTGAATGTCTCATTTGAGGCATCTATGATTTAATATTTGTACATAAGTTTTATTTGCATTAATCCAGAGGTGTAGACGCCATGCCCTTCAAGATTCGCGGTAGAGAGACCCATAGATGTCAGAATAAAGTTGCTAGTTCCAAAATGAAACATACAGAGAACTAAAATTGGGTTTCGAGGTAGTTAATTTCAAAGGAGGTTCGGTGTCCCCAAGCAAGTAGTCGAGCTCACGGTTTTAAGGGAAAGATCAAATTCGTGTCTACTAGGTAAACTCCATGCCCAATGGATGCTTTAGGGTAAATGGTCTCTTCATCTAGCAGGCATATGTCCCCTCTGGGTCACCATTGTTATCCCAAATTTTCCTCACGGGTAAAATTGTTCAAACATGACCCCGCACAGAAGAAAACCTAAGGGTTAGCTCTGTCCTGCGTGCTCACATTCAAATCCAAATATGAGAGATAGGAAAGACTCGAATGGAGGAGAAAGCTTGAAAATAGAATCGAACAATGACAACAAGGAGGCCAGAGGCTCATAGGAGGAAAACAAGGAAAGACTCAAAGTTTTCAGACTCAGCCACAAATGAGTCGACTCAGGGCCGAACAAATAGACTCGCGGAAGGTGCCATTTATCAACTCAGTCAGGTCCTAAATGTGTGCTAAGCTTCCACGCATCCAAATGGCGTAACTTTAGAAGTAGGTCCAAAGAGCAGCCCGTAAATGAGCATAAAGCTTCTACGTGTCCAAAGTCCAAAAGGAGACAATCGGCAGTTGAAAATTCTCGGGAAGTGGAACCCTCCACATGTCTCATCGATGCAACACCAAGGATGGGTCCAAAGAGCTGGTTCCTAAACTAGCATGGGCTCGCCATGTGGTCAGAGTAAAAAAGGGGATAGATCCGGTCATAGAATCAACTAAGTATAAAAAGGCTAGTAGAAAGAACCACATGTTAGCTCGGTGCAATTTTAAAAGTGAGAGCCCAAGGCGGAAACTTAACCGTGCGCCAGCTCTCCACGTGTCTAGGGTCCGATAGAAGTTAAATGGCAGCGGGCCCAAATGGGCTAAGTATAAGAGTGTCGGTGGAAGCCCCCACGTGTTGACCTGACACAAATTCAAAGGAAGGATCAAGAGTGGAGGCTCCAAATTTGCGCTTAGCCCTCCACGTGTCACTCGGCCATAACTTCAAAGGGAAAATCTGGAGGCAGAGTCCAAATGAGTGCGGAGCTTCCACATGTCCTAGGTACAAAAAGAAGAAGTCAAGGGGAAGAACCGACCGTTGAAATGTCTAAACAAAGCAGAGCTAGTGGAAGGTGCCAGTGCCTCAACAACACAAATCCAAAAGGTGCACCCAAGGAAGGACCCTGAACTAGTGGCCATGCTCTAACGTCTAAAATTTTAACCATAGGGTGTACCTTCATCTTTATTTGTTCTTAGTGGCTTACCGCCTCTCCTCCTTCAATGTCATGTCGCATTGAGGATGATGCTTTCTTAAAGTGGAGGATAATGTAATTCCCCACTTTATTTCCCTTAATTGATGAAGTTTGTATTCCACCTTCGCACCTGGTTGTCAATGCAGGAGCGTACTCCTCCTTCTTCTTGGATGTTCATGGTGGTATTAGATCCAAGTCATTTTATCTCACTAAAGCTTTGAGGACCTCCATGGACACCAACTTTCACCCTAGTTAATTTTTTTCCTTTATTTGCATGGGTGGATACTTACAATAAGGATATTACTATACAAATTCAAACAAGATATATAGATTAATTAAATAGTTTTTAACTTGACCTAACCCAATAAATTAACATAAATAGTTTTCTAAACAATTTTTTTATTAACAAGTAAAACAATATTTATTTATATATATATATATATATATATATATATATATATATATATATATATATATATACATCTATTCATTAAAATGCATATATTTTCATAATGGAAAATGTTACGGTGGGTATGGAGACCTGCCATGGGAGTAAAGGAACTTTAATGCCTGAGAGAAGTGGTTGATGGACATAGGGATATTGTTCTTCCCTTCCATGCAAATTATGATGGATAATGATTTTGTTGGTTGTGAGTGTGAGGTGACGCCTCCCCAACATCCCTTCTGACCCAAGACTCCTTCCTGACACGATAATACAAGCAATATTGTGAGTTCCATAAGTCTTAACTGATTCGAACCAATTCAACCTGGTGGTGCGGGAAAGTTTGCACGCTTATAGTGATGTCGGAAGTCTAAGACCTACCCTTTTACCATTCCTAGGACTTTGTTCCTGTTCCTCTTCTTGACTTCATTCTTGTTCCTCTTGTTGTTCTCTTTCATGGATGTTTCTCTATTATTTTCTCTCTTCAAACACGGGCATGTGCAATCGCAACATTGGTAAAGTATTCCCCCTTTTTGTTTGATGCATGTCCTTTCTTGTTTCAAAACTCATATTTTATCTCGGCCATGTGTATGATAGCAAGGTGACACATAAGATGACTTCAATGGATCCCGACTATGAGTCAGGTTTGAAAATCATGGAGGGAGGTGTGACTCATTGTCATATAATTTAGTAAAAGGGCTAGGCTCGAGATGGAAGAGCTTAAGAAGGAAAGTTGGCCGAGATGGAGATATCATAGGCAAAGAGCTCGAACTTGGTCCATACAGATAAAGAAAGAGACGGAATCCCGTAGAGGGCACATCATGCAAGAAAAATAAAGGCATGAGTCGTCAGTTGATAGCCGGTTGGCGAAGGGATATTGGGTGAGTAATTCGTGCCACTCGATCTTAAGCACGCAGGAGATATGGCCAAAACCCCGATCGGCCAATCCATGGAAAAAGAGAGATAGGGCCAAGCCCCTCAGATAAACATGGAATAATGAAGCCAAGATAAAGTAAAGACGAGACCCTTGAGCTCAGCAAGAAGATGAAGAGCCCGTGAGTCAGTAAAATGCCGAAGGCATTGGCAGATACAATGAGTCAAATGTAGACCGAGCTAAGCGTGAGCTCACATTGGAGAGCAGCGAGTTACAGGGCCGAGTCACGGCCGTGGCATTATATAGCTCAGCCCACGAGATCAAACCGATACACTTCGTGCCCATAGGATCCAATGTGGAGCAGCGAAACGAAGGGATCTAACTCAACAAGATGAGCAAGGTAAAATCAACCAGAAAGTAGAGGTATGCCACTTCGATGTAGAAGGAAGTAAGTGGTAAAGTTTGATGTAGGGTGAGTAAAGGAAAGTGATATTGACACAAATGAGGGACCACTGAGCCAAGGCAACAAAGAGTTGTGGAGAATTGAAAAGCTCTTGCTAAAATAGAAAATGGGGGCTAATTCCAATACTTTGAGGTGTTCGTGTGCCTTGTTAAAGCTGGAGGAGCAGGCAAGATAATTCTACTCTTTGCTATATTTCGTAGATTTAAAAATATCATGAAATTGAACCACCCTTTTCCTGAATTGGTTTTTCATTTGGACGCCTTGCTGGGAGATCTCTCCTTTCCTCTTGATATCTTCTTGTTTTAGCAATTATCATTTTCAATGTGTTAGTGGAAAACATAGATGTGTTCCTCCCCTTTAAGTGTTACGTTTTCTTTCCCGAGTGATCGACCTTCGTTCGATTTTTTTATATCTTATTTTCTTCTATTGAGCCTCGAGTTTGTTATGTTGTTTTTAGCTAGTAATTTATGTTGTGAAAATAATCCTGCTGAAGAACTATGAAACTCCTTCTTATCACACAAGATTTTCATCTTTTTTCATACTTTGTTAACTCTTTCTCAAACCCCTTTGATAACCTTTTGATCTTGGAAAAGAAAGGTTGTAGGATTGGAGTGATCAATGTTTCGGCTAGCCGGGTTGGAGTTTTGGTATAAAAACTTTTAGAATGAAGAAGTTTGTGGGCAATGTTTTCAGACCTTGGTTGTTTGAGATTCATGTTGATCATCAGTCTTGTTCCTAGGATTTTAAATCCTTCCTTATGAAGTACCTTGACCGACCCCATCAACTTCAACCGTAACTATTTTTCAGATCACCTAAGTTCGAGGTTATAATTGTACTAATCCAATACCCAGTTATTACTAGAACTGTGTTGGTCTATTTCCCTCTTGGGAAGATTGTTGGTGGTAGATTCTATTTTTCTAACTTGTGGTTTTCTCTTTTACAATGTTAATGTTGTTAATTAAGATTGGTCGGATTCTATGCACGTAGATACCTTAATGTTTTGCGATAGAATTTGATATAAAAGTTATTAACCTTTGGGGAAAACTAATCATGCATCAATAATCTTATGGATTTATAGCGGAAGGTGTTGTTTTGATAATGAAACTTAGTAATATATGTTAGTACCTATGTTTGAATAGTTGTTTATGTTATCGAGGTTCGCCTTAAAATATTTTATTTTGAGAAAGAGATAATTTCTTTTAATTAAACCAAACTTTAGACTTATTGTGGAGGTTTGTAAATCCTTAGTGTTATAAAACTTGGATGATGTTTTGTATGCTCTTGTTTAACGGAACTCCCTTTTTCACTCACTTGTTGTTACTAGCCTATAAGGGCATTGGCCCCTTCTTGAATGATTGGGGAATCTCTTGGAGTTAATGGTCGAAACTAGTATATTTTTTTCCTTTGCTTCGAAATTTATGTTGTATGGTGGCCGTGTATTAAATTTCAATCATATAATCTATATGATTACATGATTGAGATCCTAATATACTTGGCTTTTCGTGATAATGTTTGAACCCCGTGGTTCCTCTTGGTTGGACTGATCAACACTTGTCATTTTAGAAATCTAATATCGTAGCCTATGCTTTTGGTATCTTTTGATAACTTTAGATTGTTGGTTTGAATATCAAATTTCAATCTTATAACTATTTATTTATTTGATGGGAACCCTGTTTCCACTAGATTGTTTATTTCTAACTTATAGGGCCAAGGGCCCTTCTCGTATGATTGTTAAACTTTCGTTGCTTTTGAAACAATGTTCATAATTGAAGTATAAGGTTGTTCTTCTTAGATTGGCATGGTGGAAATTTTCTTATTAACTTAAGGAGTTGTTAGTATTTAGAGATTTGATCCAATCCTTGGAATAGAATGTTTTCCTTTATTGATATTGTTGAATAGTAGCTTATTGTTGCTTTCAGTAGTATTATCTTGCTCGAGTTCTCATGAGAACTCCGACTCAAGTTATTAATGGTTGCAGATGGCTTATGTGGGTAGATGAGGTAGAGTCTTGTAAATAATTGCATCAGTCTTGGTTATGAAGTTCCTTTGTATGAATTCTTATTTGTTGTAAAATTTGGGATGGGATTTAGTGGAAAATTTAGAAGAGGCAGTACCTTAGTATTATGTCTTGTGGAGAAATGTTGTCATAATTCCGAAACCTTGACTTGTTTTGTCTATCATGAAAAATATAAAATTGATCACTGTATCATTATGAGTATTTTTATTGTATTATGACAACCTTAGTATAGCATTTCTTGACCAATTGTGTTTACCTTCTTTCTCCCAATTCAAGTACAATAGAATCTTTTGCCACCTATGGATTGTGCATCGTGTTGGGAAGGATTGATGTAACCATGTTTAGTTTTCACAAGTGAGTAATGGTAAAATTTGCTGTTGAGATAAAATGTTGACTTGTAAACCCTTTTAGGACATAGTAACAATGTATTTATAAGCATAATAAAATTGGTTGGATAATCCTTATAGAAGTTAAACTAATACACACACACACACACACACACACACACACACACACACACACACACACACACACACACACACACACACACACACACACACACACACACACACACACACACACACACACACACACACAAACACACACATACGAATAAATTAATGTAGATGTAACCTACTTGATAACATTTGATCCCTTGAACAATCAAAGAGGAAACTATCTTTTGTAATGAAATATATTTACCTTGTTTTTTCCAAGTTAGATTAATCAACATTATCCTGTTATGGTGAATCCTTAAATGATCTTATGCTGAAATCAATGTTTAGCATTTGGAAGATAATGAAGTTATATAAGTAGGAGGGAAATTGTTTAAGAAACCCTTCGATCTCTCTCTTTATCTTTTGAAATGTAAATGGTTTACCCTTGGCAAACTTAATCAAGCAAAGTCTAAATAAAACTTTTAAATAATCTTGATAAATTCTTAGCCTCAATAAACGACTGAGTAAAAACCCATGGGACCCCGAAGCTGATTTCTTTTGACCTGATTCCCCGTTAAACCTTTCCTTGATTCATTGTAATCTTTATTAAGTAATGTTAAACTTTAGATCCTTTAGCAAAGAAGATTATTGTTTTGAACCTAAAACAATACTTTACCTCAATCAGAGCTTGTGCTTATCACCTGTGTAATAGAGGTGTGGAACAAGTTTAAGTGGCTTGTGTAAGATTAATTAACCTTGTGGGAAATGGGAAATGCTCTTAGATCAACGAATTAAGCAATTTATTGGCTTATTATAGAATGTTTAACCTTCAAACAACTTGATCCTAAGTTATTTAGACAATAGTATAAAAGAAAGAAGTTCACTTTTGTTATAAGAATTTCTTGAATTAAGACATGAATCTCCTTGATCATAAAGACAGGTCTTGAAAGATGTTTTTGGTAAATGCATAACCTTAAAATATTTCACACCGTGGGATGCCCTGAGCTGTAACTATGTATTGTGGTTGGTCTCTTATGTTGTGTCTTGTCGAAAAGTCAAGTGAATTGTTCGTGATGGGTGTGGTTTGATTCCTTGTTGCATAGGTGGTCAAGGTTGTGTCAAACTTCTTGAGTGTTGGTTATAGCCCTTTCTGGTCACCTGCGTTGTCGTGTAAGCTCCATGCAAGTAAAAAAAAATTATCTCGAGTTTTTCAGTGTTGTATTTGTGTGTGTTTTAGGGGGCGTTATAGTAGTAAGGCCATATGTTTGGAAGGGAAGGGAAAAATATTTAGTGTAGATATAAATCCCCATGGAGACTCCAAGATCATTCATCTTTTTCTGTAGATGAAAAATGGAACAAATCCTACACACCATCACCGAACGATAAGCTAGTAAACGCACACAACTTGGACATTCTAGCACTATGGTGAGCCAATGTCGACTTCCAACCCATAGTTTCTTGCCACACAATTTCACAGTATATAGGGAAGTACACATCTAAAGAAGAGAATAAATAAGAGAGCTACCACCACATGTTGACAAAAAATCAAATATTGTTAGTAGTGACAACCCAATAAAGGCTACATATAGTAATTTCCTCTATGAAACTATATATTATTATGACATTGGTGCAAAGGAGACATGCCACATACTAGAAAAACTTCCCCTCTATGTGTAACCACACAATAATTTCCCTCTCTGTTGGTAAGACATTTTTATAAGTGCGTGCTCCTGGACATGGCAACAATATCCAATATGCCTTATTACATTAATGCCTATGTCCAACACCTTGTGCACCTAAAAATATCCCCCTCTTTGAGGATGCACACACATTATCTATTAATAATCAAAGGAGAGGAGCTAAGTATAAGCAAAGGAAAGTATAGGAAGTAGCTCGCATATTTCCTCATTACTACATGACATGCTTGTAATTGATCCTTCCTACGAAGACTTCTGTTGGTGGAGTTTTTAATTCACAAACCATTCCAACAGATACACTTAGACATTGGTGTTATGATAGGAAAAATATTTGCACCTTGGGAAGAAATCAAAAACACCTACATGGTTATGCATATATAGAGGACCAATACTATTCATGATGGAAGTGTTGTTGGAACAAACAATAGTGATAATGAATCACAAGGAGAATGCCCCGTGGATATGGAACTACAAGAATAAGAGCATATATCATGCATGCACCCATATAAAAATGCGATGGTTGATGAACTAGACACGTTTGTACTCAAATATTTTTATAGTAGCCACGATTGGTCGAACTATGGTGTCCCTCTCAACTTGCAGAGTTTGGCACTGAAATTCATAGATAAAACTCACCTTGAGAACCAATTACCATATGTTTTTTTTTCCAACTATCAATCTCACTTTCTTCTATCTTCACAACACTAAGTTGCCTATTCTAATATTTTTAGGCATGCTGGCAAGAAAGGACAACTTCCACCCTTAAAGATGATCATTCAAAGTACAATCGATATAGGAAATTCCTACCGATTAGATGCATCAAAGGTGTATAGTAAACACTCAAAGGCGTAACGTGTCCTCCTTCCTATTGGCTCCAACATGTATTGATTCATTAAACATAAACACAACTACAATACATTCTAGACTTCAAATACCCATTCAAGAAATAAATCCTCTTGAAGGACAAGAATTGGCAGTTTTCCAAGAGCACGTGAGGACACAATTTACGTTCTTATTGACAAAATGAGATTTCTAGGGCCAAAAATGCTAATAAATATAAATTGTAGTTTGTGTGAGGCATTTCTTCACCATTACAACAAAGATTTCAATGGTTTCTCAGTCATACCCGTGGGTGACTTAGGTTAGTTTCCCTTTGTTGACGATGTACGACTATATGAAGAGAAGTCAATCAGTCACATAATTTGGTGCCATTTTGGCATGGTAATTACCCTAGATATAAATGTCAGTTAGCAAGGTAGGAACCCACAACAAATGGAATTTAAAAATTTATCAACCAACATTAGCAATGTACACACAACACTAGAGGATTGAAATCTTCTCATGTCATAAACATAATCTTTCATGTCTCCAATAGTGAAAGAAACCTTTATATGAGTAAAACATCTTTATACAAAAAATGAATTAGAAACCTCGCATACTAAGAGAATGTTAAAATTGTTGCATATTTTAGTGACAATAAGTAGAGCTAACCAAAGTAGACATAGAGTGCAATAGGACCCAAACAACAACCATTTCCTATAATGCTCTTTATCAAAGATCAAGAGGTCATGTTGACATCAAACTTATGGGTAGAATATGGATTGGTCAATCAAGCACTTAGGCAAGTTGTGGAGATTGTCTATAATCTAGAATCACAACCCCCTTACGATTCTTGTCTGTAGTGGACGGGTGAATGTAAAAACATGGTATTGGGTGTTCATGAGCCTCCTCCATAATGCTACCATGTAGTCAACGGAGATGATTAGAAAGAAAATTTCCCTATCTGATTCAGTGTTTGACTCACAGGCTTTGGATCCAACGAATCTGAACAAATGCAACCGCTAATTTCAATGCATACAAGAATCATGTAAAGAGCATTGAAAATAACTACAAATTAGTGGGGGTATAAAAAATGTTTTGGATGTATTTTACCTAAAAATCCTAAAGGAGCTAAAGCTTACCATCTTCCAAGCATGGGTGAATGGCGGCGTTGTCGCCTGGGGTTTCAACAACTTGTCGGTCGTCGTTATCTTGCATTATTACCGCACTCATGGAAAAATATTTACATTGAAAAGTTGATCTTTCGATGCCTCCTTTCAAACATGGAAACAACCTAGGGTCTATTATTTTTACGTAACTAGTCATGCCACCATGACCATTAATATGCCAAGAAAACACCATTAGCTTGAGAATGTAAAAGTTCTTGCACAGAATTAGAGAAGTATTGCAGTGGACTGTGAAGAAGGGAGAGGCATATAAATTGAAGAGGAACCGCCATGGGAGTATGTGTCTATAACACTTGGATATTTTAAGAAGGTTCGATTTTCCTCCTACTTTCTTTTGTGTATCTCTCTCTTACAACAAGGCTATGCTTCCTCTCCTTGGTAGCCGCTTTCTCTTCTAGTGTTTCATGAAAGTATCATATTGTGAGCAGCTACACCATTTTTTCTCCCCTATTTTCTTCATTCTAGGGTTTCTTCAGTAGTGCGAGTGTTAGGGTTTCTTGAACTTGGTGATAGTCGATTAAGGTTCAACTGTTCTGATTTTCCCATAATCAATGAACTTTGTCGCTTCATCTCGACCGTGGACGCTTTTGACTTGTGTCAGATGCCCCCCGCGCATGCCCAATTGGAACAATGCCTTTCGGCGTAATTATTAGATTCACAAATTAACAATTTTTTTACAAATATTTGTGACCTTTTTTACAGATTAATAATTTTATCGAAAAAATATAGATTTTTTTCTTTAAAATTCACTTACCATGCATACATATTTCCTAGTTTTCAATACAAAAAAATTAACCTAAAATTAGATACTTCCCAAAAACCATCACTCTAAAAAATACTCTGATCCTCGTGTGCTTGAGTTTCAACGACAAGTATGAAACTTTATCAATGGAGACATGCTTTCAATAGCCGACGTCTTCTTAGCACTGAATTACCTCGACGGACTCATCGATTTTATGTCCCAGTTCAACTTTCCGCTCACTTTTTGTTTTTTCCCTGCTTACAATTACATGAGTAATGACAATTAGAATTTCGCACAGTAATATCCACATCCAAAAACCCATATCTTTACAAATTGCATTGTGCATGTATCTATGGCAAGCAGTCTTAACATAAAATTATATATGTCCAAGGAAAAGAGGGAAGAGTATTGAAAATCTGAATATATGGAAGACATGATAAGCAGTTCATAAAACTTAAAGGCATTTCGTGCGAAGAAAGCATCACGTCCCACCCTCGATCTACAGTACCTGCGGAAATACAAAAATAAAAACAAAGAATAAAATGGTATGTAATATCCAAAACTTTTGTAAAAATAAGAAAATAGGGTTACTGGAGCAGGTTTGAGGAGTATAGTTGTGGTTGTGGGAGGCATTAATTGAGGCAGTGGAAGGCGAAGTGAGAGAATCTGGAGGGGATTTCAAGCCTTGGCCTGGTGGGAATAGGAAGTGGGGCGGAAGCTACGCAGATATCCATAGATGGTTAAAACATAAGAAATGCGCATTTGTGAGAGAAGGAGAAATATGAGAAGGCAGAGGACGGGAGACATCAATGCATCACTCTCCGAGCTTGGAGGATTTTCAACTTTTGATTTCATTTGGTCACAATGTGCCGCTGCCACAGACAACAACACTATAAAACCACATGAAGCGGATCACCTCTGTTTTTGTCATATTCCCAAAAAATCCTTGACATAACAGTAGAAATGGTTATCAAGTTCTTTAATGGCGTTGGAGTTGGGATATATTTATAGATAAATAACATTAACGGAGGGAGAGCATAATGGTGTTCGTTGTAACAGACAGACAATTTAGTCTTCTTTCTCTGTACGTGTTGTGAAAAGGATACGCGCGCGGTGCCCTTATTAGGAAGGGAAGATAAAATATTTTCAAGCTTAAAGTTGAATGCATAAAAAGACTCAAAAAGCGTGAAATGAGTTGGAAACTTGGATGGACGGACAGTCAAACGCTGCTCCCATCTCTCGGATCCATCCCCATCCAAAATGGATGGGGTGGGGCCAGCCCTATCGCCCTATCTAATAGATCGATCAATCTGGGGATGGAATGGGTGGGTGGTAGATAAGATAGTTCAGGGCCATCCACACCTATGCTTTATCTAGCATTTATGGATGAATGGTAAAAGCACCCAACTCATAATTGTTTTTTTCATAGGATATGAGCGTATAATTTTTTTGCTGTCTATCTATAAGTGCATAGTAGGTTTTTTAGAAGGTTTTCAAATGTAGCCTTTTTGGGCAGGATAATGTATACAGTGATAAGTAGGAAGGTTTGGGTGGGTTAGAGGCTAAGATCAGGGCTTCCCCCTTTTTTGTATGTATGTTTCGCGATAAGGTGTTTTATATTTTTTGGAGAGTCCATTGATGAATGTTACTATCATGGACTGGAACTTCATGTATTTTTTGCAGGCTAGGGCCTTCTCCCTAGGTATCAATAGCAAAAAAATGGCATCAAAGAAAATTTGAACAAACACAATTTTTTTTAAGAAAAGTGTATAAAAACAATTTATTATTGTATTAATATTGAAAAATAAAATTAAGACGAAAGTACCTTTGTGTAGATAGAACTTTCAACATTTATCTATATCATTAAACATAAATAAAAGATTTGTATCATAAAATTAAAACTAAGATACAAAACACTCTGGATACAAAATTCATATCATAGTTCATGTTTTTATAAATCTTAAAATTGAATTAAAAAAGTTAACCACAAAAGTTCTATATTTTCTCATAAGGCTAAATACATCCCTAAAATATAATTTGTGAGTTGAAAATGGACGTACACATTTTCCCAACTTCATTTTTTTAAAGAAGTGGAACAAAGATAGTAAAAATAATTACTTATGAAAACATTGCCCAAATACATTCAAACATTTTTCTGCAAATGTCTTGTATAAGAAATAGAAGGAAGCAATTCTTCTGTACGTAGTTTTGATCTCTTTATCACCTACGGACCTATAAAATAATAATCAGATGCCATACAAATCACAATGCCTACAGTAATTGTTATTATTATTCCCAAAGCAAGTTTCCTTTATTTTAAAAAATGTGCGAATACGATAACCCTAACTGCTATTTGAGCATGCCTAACCTACTGTGCTTTGCAGCCGTAAATTTTCCTACAGAAATTTCTTCAATAGCTATGGATGTTGACGTATTGAGTTGAAAATAGCCAAAGACAGTACAAAAAGAACTCGTAGAAAATCATTGAAATGAAAAAAATGTTCTAAAATCTTAAAATAAAAACCCAAGGAAAACAAAAAAACAAATTAAATGAATATTTTTGCGGTGAAGTGTTTTTCGTTTAGAGATCTATGACAATGTTATGAGCTAGCCAAATAATGAAAATAAAATGAAATATAAAAAGAAAAAAATTGTCGTTGCATGATGCAAATGTTGCCTTGAAAATCAACGCTCAAAATATTTTGAGAAATAAAGAAGCGAGATCAATGTCTGTAGATCAAGGGAGCCGGATTCAATGTCTCTGCCACTATTTGATGAGAAACACCTCATGAAACCCTAGTTCGAGGATCTTCAAAGCATAAAATATTATATTATTTAAAGTACAGTATAAAAAGAGGCCCGCTCCAACATTCTCTCTTCCAGCCATACACGCGCAAGTATAAATCCACGCTAGTTTAAGTTGATTAAACTCGGTTTCCTTAAAACAATAAATATTCCTAGATCTGAGAGTACCTGCAATATATTTACTGCAAAAATGCTAATGTTTAAACAGTTGTTACTTAAGTTGAAACCTTCACAATAATACAAGTAATTCTGGGTTCTTTAGCCTGTGATGGAAGATTTCATTCATCAAGCCACGACCTTCAAACTCAAGGCTATTCCATACAAACCCCGCCCCCAAATGATCGAAATCGCGAGTTCTAATGGCCTGTAACCTGAAATTTGAAAAATAAAGAGAATTAGATTAACATTGTCATTCTAGTCGAAATATCAAATGGATCTACCCTACAAAGAGTACCCCTAAAAAAGTGAAGTAGAATAAAATAAAACGATCCGAGAAAACAAATTTTTATGCTCCAGTACAAATTTATAGTTTCAAAAGGAAAACATCCATAAAAACATAATACAAACCACAAATTGAAACTGGAAAACACTGATTAAATGCTTGAAACACAAAAAACAACTTCCAATAAAGATTTGACCACCAATCTCACAGACGACCACAATCACAGAGATTTGAATGGCACAATAAACATAAATCAGGAATCAAATTTACATTACAATAAGCAGATCATCTCTACTTGGACCTTCCACTACAAACTAAACTACACTTGATAGGAAATGAAAAAAGGAAAAGCATCCACATCATCTGAGCCAGGTTTTCTAATTCTTTACTGCAGAAAGAGAAACATTTAGATTTTGAGAAATCTATTACAATATTAAAAGTTGAGAGTATTAAAGTTTTATTTACAATGACGACACAAAGATAGTGGATGGCACCACGAGAATAACAACAAAGTCACCTGACACAAAGAATCGCACAAGAACAAAACGGCCATGCAGAATACGGGATAAACCTGCTTCTCTTGTTAATTTTGTTCGGATGTTCCCTTGGCAAAGTGTTGAATTTCCTCTTCAAATAAGGCATTTACGCTAAAAAACCCATGTGCATTGCCAAAACCACCCAATATAACATTTCTTAACACAATTTCATCCTAAAAAATTGCTTGTCTTCTAATAGAATAGCGGGAATAATGAATTTCACTAAATAAATGCCGCGATCATTAAGTTGGAAAATAAATCACAAGACAACAAAAATATTGTCACACACAAAAGGAATGACATGTACGAATAAGACTCTTCATATTGGCTACTTTTGATCGAAATTCCCTTACCTTAACAAAATTTTCAAAACCCAAAATAGACTATCGAAACAAATACACATACTATAGCACAAACTACCCAACAAATGTTTTTTACGGCCAAGACCCAATTTTTCCATTGGAAAAGTTTTCTTACCTACCAGAAAATTTGTTACAAAGAATGAATTTCGCTAAATATTGTCAACAAATAATGTTTGGCACCGACTATCATTAAATTGGCGGAGTAAAAACGCGACAATGTGATATATATTTATGAAGCGAGGAGAGGATAGACAAAGAACAAAAGGATGAATGCGATTTCTTTCTGGATCTCTCTTTTGTTGGTAACTGTGATCAGAAATTCGTTTGCCTTTTCTAAATTTCTAAAACCCTAACAAACATATGCGTTTAATAACCAAATCCCTTAAACATTTAGAAAGCCAATTCAATTTCCTGGTCTTGATCGAAAATACTTGCCGCTTACACGCTAAAATAAATGATAGGTAGGTGTAATGAATTTTTGTAAATGTTGTTCGTAAAGCAGCCTTTGATAATGGGAGAATCGGTATTTATTTCTATTAAGAATTCTTGAGGTTAGAGTACCTTGGAAACTGAATTGCCCAGAATTTCAAATAAAGATAAAAATTTCATTCTCAAAGCAATAAACAAAACTAACCTCGAGCCACACAAAATTGACAAAACCTGCAGCCTTAAATGACATTAAATGAATATGAGTGCATCCCTTCAACAGTGCCAAATAAAGGGGATCACCAATAGAATCCTACCACAACACAAAAATTAAAGTATCAAACTTTAGTGCAGCCCATTTAAATACAGATGGCAAAATCTGATTCAACAAAATGCAAATAACTAATTGCTAAGGTGAAGACAATATACCTGCCTTCGAGACAATAACACAAAAACAAACAAACTTTTCTACCTGTTCACATTGCTTGTAGCAAATCCGTTTTGCCTTCAACTTTTTTACGAGTCTTCATTATTGACTTTGCAAGCACCCAAAACATTATTTGCAGACGGTGGTTATTTCTTATATATGCTACCGAAATCTCACTCTTGCCCTGAATTCCGATGGATACCCGCTCTGCTTATTGTCTTCCTCTGCTGGTTACCACTGTTCTGCTGCTGTTCTCTGTATTATTAATATGGAGAAGGAAGAAGAAGACTCTTCCTCTTCCACCTGGACCGCCTGGTTGGCCTCTTGTGGGAAACCTCCTTCAGCTGGGGGAAAAGCCCAACGAGTCACTCTTTGCTCTTTCTCGCCAATACGGCCCACTCATGACCCTCTCTCTCGGGATGAAAACAACAGTGGTGGTCTCTTCCCCTTCCATGGCAAAGGAATTTCTCAAAACCCATGACCAAATATTTTCTGGGAGGAGCGTCATACAAGCAGTGAAGGCGCACTCTCACCACAAGACCTCTGTGGTATGGAGTCAATACGGATCCTACTGGAGGAAACTCAGGCGTATTTCCACAACGGAGCTCATGTCTGCAAAGAAAGTCCAAGCATTAAAGCATCTCAGAAGGGAGCCGCTATTGCAAATGATTCAATTGCTTTTTGAGGGGAAGGGAAAGAGTGTCAATATTTTCCATACAATACTGCACACGGCTCTGAATATGGTGAGTAATATGATGTTAAGCACAAAGGTGTTCGATACAGAGAATCCCGATTCCGTGGAGTTCACCAACGCGCTCACTTCATGGGTAAAGCTGGTCGAAAAGCCCAATTTCGCAGATTTCTTTCCGTGGCTAGGGTTGCTGGATCTCCAGGGCGTGAGCCGTGAATTGACCGCTTATTTAAGACGAGCTCATAAATTTCTAGACGCATTTATCAGCAATCGGTTGGAGACGAGAAGCAGAGAGGGCGGTCGCGGTGATAGAGAAGCAGAGAAGGATTTTCTGGACATCCTGCTGGAGTTGAGAGCGGTCGATCTCACTCTCATAGATATCAGAGCCCTACTTTTGGTAAAGTTTTGATTTTTATTCAAAGTTTCGCATTCTGAGATTTCATATAGCGATTTTTGCTGAGAGAAATTAGACCCAGATAAAAAAGAGTTCATATTCTGTCACGATAAAAGTATAATTGGGCGTAATTTGTGATCTTGCAGGAGCTGTTGATGGCGGGCAGTGACACCACTGGTGCGACAGTGGAATGGGCGATGGCAGAACTCATCCACCGCCCTCACATAATGAAACTGGTGCAAGCAGAAGTGGACCAGGTCGTGGGTCGGAACAGGAGGGTGGAAGAATCCGACATAGACAGTCTGCCATACCTTCATGCGGTGGTGAAAGAAGTGTTGCGATTGCATCCACCTGGTCCTCTGCTGATCCCTCGCAGAGCCGACAGTTCGTGTGAAGTCGCGGGATTCGGGATCCCCAAACACACCCAGGTGTTGTTCAATGTTTGGGCAATTGGAAGGGACCCTGCAATCTGGAAAGAACCCTTAGAATTTATGCCAATCAGATTTTTGGAGGGTGAGACGAGCAAGATGGAGTTCAAGGGACAGGATTTTGAGTTAATACCGTTTGGAGCAGGAAGAAGAATATGCTTGGGTCTTCATCTGGCTGATAAGATGGTTCACTTGATTTTGGCTTCGCTGGTGCATTCATTTGACTGGACTCTTCCTGGTGGAATGAGTGGGGAAGAAATGGACATGAGTGACCTGTTTGGAGTGGCATTGAAAAAGTGTATAGAGTTGGAAGCAATCCCCACACCACGTTTGCCACACACCGTATACCAATCCTTGGTTTAAAGGTCTTTGGACTTCATCATCAATATTCAAACGATCCTGTCGTGCTCTAGTTTGATATATGTATGTATATGTGTAAATGCATTTTCAGATATTCGACCATACTTATATGTAGAATAATACAAATTACTGTTGTATTACTTGTAGTACTCCACGAGATGGACATGAGCGACCTGTTTGGATTGGTATTGAAAAAGCGTATAGAGTTGGAAGCAATCCCCACGCCACGTTTGCCGCACACTGTATACCAATCGTTGGTTTAAAGGTCTTTGGACTTTATCATCAATATTCAAACCATCCTGTCGTGCTCTAGTTCGATATATGTATGTATGTATATGTGTAAATGCATTTTCAGATATTCGACCATACTTATATGTAGAATAATACAAATTACTGTTGTATTACTCGGAGTACTCCATGAGATGGTTGAGTAGTAATGGAAGTGGAAGGCGAATGAGTTAAAAAGGAAAGAAAAAACAAACAAATGTATAGTAGAGTGGCAATAAACTCGCTTGAGAACACCGTTCCATTACTTTCACTATTGTCAATTGTTTCTTTACTTTACGGCATGTTTGTTTCATATTGACAAAGTGACGATATAGCCGATCTTTCCTTAGAAATGTGTGCATTTCAATATATAAAAAGAAAATAATATATGTAGGAGATGTCTTCAAGGTTGTGCTATAATACGTACAAAATATGTAGGAGATGAAAGGTGAAAAATTGTTAAACCAATATGAACATCTACATTTCTAACAATAAACTATAAAGATAATGTTCACATAATGTTAGAAGTTTTGAACATAAATAAAGACGTTCATACATGACAGTTGAAGGACAATCACCACTTCATGATATCTTATTTTACATGT
Source organism: Taxus wallichiana var. yunnanensis (assembly GCA_018340775.1). NCBI lineage: Eukaryota > Viridiplantae > Streptophyta > Pinopsida > Cupressales > Taxaceae > Taxus > Taxus wallichiana. The sequence continues at coordinate 214,509,677 of CM031235.1, read as the reverse complement.
TTGGAGAGGGTGGGTGATGTTTTTTCACACATCTTCTTTGAAACCACTTGTTTCACCCTAGAACAAAAATGGGTTCCATACAAGATAGGAGAAATTGCTTCATCAATACAATGATATATGCAACTAATCAAACAAAATAAAACAAAATAATTAACAAGAGTTTTGTATACCTGTGTGTGACCCTTGCCCCCATAAATACTCTTGCAATCTTTTCTCCATGTCCTCGAGAAAATCACTCGCATCAAGCATTTCCTATAGTGTTTCCTTCGCAACTAGGGTGATCAAATTTCTCTAAGCTAAACCTATGAGAATTCATTTCTCCTCTCGAATGATTTTTTTTAATGGTTGAGATGGCATGCGAGAGGGCAGTTTTGCATGTACACAGTTGTCTTCTCCTTTGAGACGGGCATTTTATTGCCTTTTGGAGAACATTGTAACGACCCAAAAATTCACACACGCTAACAACACAGTATAAATATAGGATAATTTTTTTTTGACTTGATTGACACAAAACATGACACAACATGTCGCCACCAAGGTTACAACTAACTCTGTGAACGACTTGATGCAAGGATGACCACAAAGGCAGCACGGAAACGTTCACACCCATCAAGGACAATTTACTTTTCTTTTACAGAACAACATAGAAGTCCAACCACATGACACTCTCACATCTAGGGCAAGCCACAGTAAGAAATGATTGAAGGTTATTTATTTTGATAAAACACCCTTTAACTCATGACTTATGTTTTCAGAGAGATTCAATATATGATTCGCACAAATTCATCTTACCAACTGAGTTATTTTCTTATACACTGTAGAGTAGTTCACTTAAAGTCTTCTCCTTTATGACAATTAATTGTTTAAATCAATTATTTAATAAAGGAGGTAAATTAATTCCACAAGGCCCTCTATCCACACTTACGCTACTAAAACTCGCTCATACCCTTATTACAGTATGGATTCACTTTCAACATACTTAAGAGAAAAATTACCAAGCACCTTGGAAAAAGGTTAGAGGGAGAAGGTTGAGTTGAAATCATCTTTAAGACCTCATTAGCTATTACCAAGATATAATTGAAACTTGAAAACTTAACTTAATTATTAAAGATTTTACTTACGCTTTACTAAATGAGTTTTATAAAATAAGACAATTTACCTTCCAATGGCTAAGAGATAGTGTTACGCCCGAAAACGAACGCCACACTCCCGGCGACGACAACGACGACGCCGCGCGACAACAAACAACCCGAGCAAAAAAGCGACAATTTTTTTTTTTTTTTTTGTTTCATTCTTGACATTGTTAATTAAAGTATCCTAGTTTATGGTTTAGATTTTACTATTTTTAATTTTATCCCACGCTGCTTATATTTTCGGTTGAAGTTGAAGGCTTCACAAAATAAAATTAATAGGAAAGATAGGTGAACAAAACATAAAAAAAAATAGGAGATCAACAACTCTTGATTACATCCGTGACATCTTCAATATTGTCATTTTAATCTTCACATTTTCAATGAAATCGAAATTTTTTTCAAGAAATTTTGCATGTTAAAATCTTCGCATATAATGGCTTCTTCAATGTAAAAATGTGTGACATCCCATTTAATGATAGAAAGAAAATATGAAATCCTACCAAAATATCTTCAATATTTACATAATGTAATAGCCAAAATTGTACGGCCTTAATGCCATCTCTTCTACATATAATAATAGACATATCACTATATACATCCATGACTTCACCAATAATTGTGATTTATTTGAATATTTGTATATGAATTTTAAGGCAGTATAATTAAGTTATAGAAAATATATATGTGATCAAGTTTCCACTTACAAATTCCATACGCCTATGCCTACGTTTGCAAATTGAAGTTTGGTAGGAATGAGAGTCAATTCGGGGGGAAAGGTATTTCAAACGACGCTTTAATTTGTTTGGCTGGGCGCGGTGGGTGTCCCAACCACCACCTGTCCACCATCATTACCCTCTCCTTGCGTGCGGAGAAACAACCAGGCCGCCATTTCAAATTGATACTCTAGATTTTAAAAATCTTACCTGCTCAGTCGACCCAACCCTCTCCTACTGTCCTGGCCGCGCGGGTAGGTGTGAGGAAGACAAAGGATGAAGACACAGGCCGTAATAATAGGAGAAAACGCTGGAGTATTCTCCCATGCCGCGTGGAAAACGATGAGGAGTTTTCTAAGCAAGTTACAGGCAAAACCAGGCATTTTTTCTCTGTCCTCCTCGCCTCTGGCCGCGCATGGTACATGGAGGCAACTAAAAATAGTCCTGGGCGCGTGGACAATCAGTTAGAGGAGGCGAACAGTGAGCAAGTCGTCCAGTTATGTTGTTATTTGTTCAGCATCTAATGCATCTTCAAATTCGGGGTCCCCCTTCAAGATGTTTTATCAAATTCGATTGAGAACAGTGAAGGTGCTACGAAATCTATTGATTTCTTCACTCTCCCAGGCGCGCGAGGAGGTAAGGCGTGGAAAGGGAGCGGTTTCACTCACGGCCTGCCACAGCAGGTCGGCCAGGCCACCGCCTCAACAAGTTTTTTTTTTTTTTCGTTTTCCGGCGCATGGAGAAGACTGGTTTCTCCCTTCTTCTGTCCCTGGCACAAATATTCCTCCATTATAGGTGTATTCTGGATGTGAATAGGGGAGGAGACCTTGGTGTGCTAAATATTTCCTTTCAGCGTGTTATTAGTATCATTGTTTGTTCTTTCATCAAATCCATCTGTGGAGTTGTTCCTCCTGATACCGCTAGTAGGATTCTGAGACAATCTCCCAATATATTCTATAGATGGAGCCCCAAAAGTTACAGCCACATATATCTCAGGAAAAAGGTCATTGGGAGGAAAATTATTTTTCAGTAGTGAGTGCCTGCCTCTGTCCTTCATGTGCGTATATCCATTTCCTTTGTATTTTCTCTTCCCAGCTGTGGAAGATGTTGATGACACCGCCACACTTGAACCGTGACCTCAATCATTTCCTTAAGGGATATATCCTAGGAGACCTCCCTAGCGCACACTGCCATAAGATATTTTATCAGGGTTCAAGCTCTGCTTGGGGCTCGTGTTAGGATTCATTCTTAGGGCTCTTTTTTATTTTCATCTTGTTTATCACATAATTATGTTATTCTTTGAGATATATTTTGTAAAGTGTGTCCCTTAACAGCCCAAAAAAAAATTAAAAGAGGTGTTGAGGGAATCAATAAAAAAAAATGAGGAGTTACATAATTATAACGCATGTTATTCGTGAGGTTCTATATGTGGATCAACACTACCAGCAAGAAAAATGTCTTTTTTTTTTCTAGGCCTTATTTTTATCGTGAACAAGATGATTAGGTACCCAATAGGGGAACAATTTTATCATGTGTGGAAACAACATATCTATGTGAATAATAAGAACAATACTGCATACAATTCAATAGACATAGCAGGGGTATTTTAAGAGATTCGAATTCATTTTCTTGTTTATTCGCAATGGATTTTACAATAAATTCAAGGATGAATAAAACATAAAGGAACTAGAGCTTGAAAGTGTTTTATTGGCATATTACAAATCATTAACAACTTAAGTCTTTCCAACAAGTATACAAGAAGGAATAAAGCACTATTTTTCCCATCCTTTCAACACATCTCCTTCAAGTAATAAGATGAAATTTAATATATATTTTTGTACCAATTTCCAACACCCTTCAAGAGGGTTCCAAAATTACTTCCATTAATTTCAAAGCAAGGTCTACTAACATGTAAACAAAATTGACATACTCATGAGAGGTTCCCAATTCAAGTAAGAAGGAGAATAGATAGATTGTCATTCTTTCAACTTTTGATTCTATCTATTTTACATGCATAGTTTGGACTTCAAAAAGAACAACTTTCATTCAATATTTGTCACAACACTTTCTACTTCATGTGGAAACAAATTTGCAATAAGGTAAGCTAAAGAAAACAAGGCAATATTACATTTTTCCTCCACTCAAGGTGGGTAAATACATGATGTCTTCACATTGTCAACAACAAGGTTCATGTGCTCCAAAGAGTTCTTCTTCCATGCTCCAAGTTCCATGAAGTTCAATCACAACCAAGATAGGGGGAGAGGCAACACTCTCCTCCCAACCAAATCTCAATGGAGAAGAGAAGCAATCTCCTCCATTGACCCCCGAGCCCCAAACACAACACAATGAAAGGGTGGTCTCCAACTCAAGGCAACAATACATGCTTCCACAATACAAGTTCTTCACAACATTCAAGCTAAAATAGAAGAACAAAGAGACACACAATAACATCAAACATTACACAACAAGGCTTGCATCCAAGCCAACAAGAGAAGGAACTATGGGAATATTTTCCTTATGCCTCCCAAATGAGATGAGATGCCCATCCAAAACCCTCCACAATATAACACAAGCCCCTATGACTCTTATGCCTCCCTCAAGTACCCCTTTTTCCTCCCATACTCTTATGCCTCCCTCCTCTTATGGCTCCCTCAAAGACAAGGTAGAATGTAAAACATTCTTACCCAAGATGGGCATCCCTCTCAAACTCCCCCACAATATCCTAATCTACTCTTTTGCCTCCCTCATGAGTATTCCCATAGACCTCTCCTATACTACACAATAAGCATTCTATCCAATTTTCACAATACACCAAAGTAAACATGCATTTTCACAATTTTAGCATAGAAGCATCAATAATATGAAAGCAAAACAAAGGAGAGGGTTTCCTACCTCTCCATTGGAGAAGCCTAAACCAAGAAACTTGTCCAAGCTCCTTCCCAAATCAATCCAAGCTTGCAAGTCCAAGCACTCTCTTTTTCCTCTTTCTCCCAATTCTTTTCTCTCCAAAAATACAAAGGAGAACTCTTTAACAAAACAAAAACAAAATTCTAACCCCCTCAACAAGAGATGTAGTTTCAATAAATAGACCAAAGGAAAGGGTGAGGGTGATGTGGCTCCATGTAGGATGCCACATCACACATCCTCAAACCACCTCCCAAGGTCAACTCAAATCCCAAAACACCATAAATGGGTGGTTGGGTTGAATGACATCCACAATCCAAAACCATCCCTTCCCCATGTGCCTTAAGGCACCATTAAATGCAAAATGAGGAGAAGTGCACTCCAAAGTCATATTTCCCTTCCCAAAACAATAAATAACCCCCTTTTTGGATTCCCAACCCATAGATATGGTTGGTAAGGGGTTTTGGGAAGTGTGGGACAAGTTCAACTTGTCCCACAAGTCCCCCAAAATTGCCCTAAATCTCAAATTCGAGATTCAAGGATTTGGAGTGGTCAACACTCAAAACCAAGCATTCAATACATGGGAAACACAAGGCTCAAGGAGCCAACCAACAACATTAATTACATCCACTTGACTTCCTCCAAAACTTAAAATTTAAAGCAAGATGTTAATTTAATCCTAAACATACTTAACAAAAGTAATTTAACAACAAGACATCACAAAATAAATCACCTACTAAAGCAAGTTAAAACAAACAATTAAAATTCTTACCCCCTTATCACATTAGAAAATTTCCCCCTCATGGAAATTTTCTTAACACAAAAAGAATAAAAGTAACACAACACAATTTACTAGTTGTCTTGACGACCAAATGTCAGAACCACCCGACATCCTGTTGTGTTTGGTTCCCAATCCCCCTCATGGTTGTGATTAAGTTGTGCTTCCCTGCAGAAATGAAAAATACCTCCTTCGGCCTTGCGGCCATGTCAAAATATCCAAAAATAATCATATGCATGAAATTTATTAACATCTATACGTAATTCAAGCAATCATTATTTCTAGGTCTAATTCACAACTTAATTATACATTTCATCATCATCCAAAATCATAGTAATGTAAATTCAACAACTAAATTCTACTCATCATGGCGAAGAAATCCAATGTTAGAACACATGCAATATATCCATATAAAAATAATATCAGTATCCAATAGTCTATCCATGAGTCAGTGTAAATCATACTGAAAGCAAAATCCAACCATAATCCAAATGCATCTAGTCACAAAACATCATGCTAATCAACATAAATATAAGCCATGTCCATATCTAAAGTCTCGCATAACTCAAAATGATAATCAACTAAGTGTCGTAGGGAAGTGGGCATTACATCCGCCTCCCTTAGACTAGACTTCCTCTGGAAGTCACTTTGAAATAAGTGGGGAACCGAGGCTCGCAATGATGTAGCATCCTCCCAAGTAAAGCTTGTAGTCTCATCGTATCTTTCCCATTTGACCCGAACTGATCAATCTCTCTGCGCGAAGGCCTGTGGTCTGCGATCTAAAATGCGCACGGGCTCCACCATCACACTGCCCTCGATCCACCATCTGCTGATGCAATGCACCCAATCTAGCACATGAGAAGGATCGAAACATATCTCCTAAGCATAGAAACATGAAATACATCATGGACGCGCGATAAGCTAGGTGGCGTGCTAGGCAATAGGCTAAGGGGCAGGCGCTCCAAGATCTCAAAGGGACCCACAAATGTAGGAGCAAGCTTAGAACCTTTTCCATAACGGATAGGGCTCTTATGTGGCCCGACACAAAGAAACACCTTCGTGCCTACCTCAAAGCTGCGATCGTCCCTATGTTGGTGCGCATACTTCTTCGTCATCCCGAGCCTCCTGTGATCTTTGTCTAATCAAGGTAACTCTGCTGCTCCATATCTCGTAATAATGCTGGCCCAAGGGAAACCTGTCCTCAATCTCGCCCCAACTAAGAGGTGTCCTACACTCTCTGCCATATAATGCCTGAAAAGGAGCCATGCCTATAGAACTCTGGAAGCTATTATTATAAGCGAACTCTACCAAATACAGATACTCCTCCCATCTCGACTGATGATCCATCACGTACATCCTGAGCATGTCCTCCAGAATCTGATTCACCCTCTCTGTCTGTCCATCTGTCTCAAGGTGATAAGCTGTACTAAAATTAATCCTCGTGCCGAGGGCACCGCATGGTGGTCCGGAAATGGGAGGTGTACAAAGGGTCGCGGTCGCAAATAATCTTCCACGGAATCCCATGTAGTCCGATGATCTCATCAAGATATACTCGTGCTTTCTTGCACTTCATTTGTATAGGTAGTCTTCACTTGGAGAAAAGTGAGCTACCTTCCAATTTATCCACCGTGACCATGATGGCGTCGTGGTGGTATCTCGACGTCAGCAACCCAACAATGAAATCCATAGAAATGGTGTCCCACTTCCACTCTGGTATGGCATGAGGATAGAGAAGGCCGGGTGGATGCCGATGCTCGTCCTTCACCCTCGACACTCTAAACAAGCGGGATACAAAAGAAGCTATGTCCCTCCGAAGTCCTCTCCAAAATTATAACTGTCTCAAGGTGGCATGCATTTTCTTCACCCGGGATGGGTGAATATGGTGCATGATGAGCCTCTGTCAAAATGTCATGTCTCAAGCCTCCATCTCTGGGAACATATATCCGGCCTCTCGTGTTCCGAGAAGACCATCTTCCTCTAAAGAAAATCCATCAAATCTCCCCTCAAGGGGTCTCTGAGACTCAAACTCGCCTGCTGCGCTACAAGGTAGAAACTATCCGAGGAAGCTCGCTGCAAGATCCTACTCCGTAAGTCTGTGCACTCGAGGTGGCCATAGCCACATGTCTCCATCTTCTCAAGGCATCTCCGCCACCACTTTCTCCTTTCCCTTCACATGCTCTATCTCCATATCATACTCACAAAGTAACTCCATCCAACGCCGCCGACGAGCGTTGAGATTGGGCCGCGTGAAGAGGTGGCGAAGACTCAGTGATCGGCCCCGAGGGTAAATCTCGGCCAAGAAGAAAATGTCTCCATCGCACTAAGGCATGTACTCATACCGCTGCAAGCTCAAGGTCATGGGTTGGATAATTGAGCTCATAATCTTTGAGTTTGTGAGACTCAAAGGCAACTACTCTACCCTCCCTGCATTAGCACTCCTCCAAGTCCCGCCAAGGAAGCATCTCGTGCACACAAAAACTCTCCATGAGGATCCGGCACTGCAAGGATAGGTGCTCTCGTAAGGCACTCCTTGGTGTACTCGAAGGCTCGGCTCACACCTATCTGTCCATACAAACTTCTTCCCTTCCATTCAAGAGAAGTGATGGGGTGCGTAATCCGAGAGAAGTCTCGAACAAACCTCCGTAGTATCCTGCTAATCCCATGAAACTACGCACCTCCGTCACACTAGTGGGTGCTTGGCCAATCCATGATGGCTCGAATCTTGGAAGGATCGACTACGATACCTTCCCCGAAATGATGTGTCTCAAAATCGCACCTCAGTGAAAGAACACACACTTCTCCAAGTTCCCGTAAAGACGCATTCGCGAAGACTTTGAAGAACTCCGGCGAAGGTGCTCCTCATGCTCCTCACGTGTGCGTGAGTAAATCAAAATGTCATCAAGGAAGATGAGCACGGGCGATCGAGGAAGGTCCTGAATACCCCATTCATCAAACTCATAAACACCGCAAGGGCATTCACAAACCGAAAAGGTACCACTTTGTGAACTCGTAGGGCCATATCTCGTGCGGAAAGTCTGTCTTGTGAATATCTGTCTCCGCAATCTTGAGCTGATGGTACCACGACTTAAGATCTATCTTAGAGAAAACGCGTAGCCCCCTTCATCTCGATCAAATAAGTCATCAATGCGTGGAAGGGGGTAACGATTCTCGATCGTTACTTTTATTCAAATTGATTTCAGTGTAATCAATGCACAACCAAAGAGATCCATCCTTCTTCTTTACGAAGATAATCGTGCACCCTAAGGATACGCCAGGACGGATTAGGCCTTTCTCCGTAAGGCCCTCAAGCCGCAACTTGAGCTCACATAACTCGGGAGTAGTCATCCGATAGGGTGCTCGTGAGATAGGCTCTGCGCACTGAACTAGATTTATATGGAAGTCGATCTCACGTGGGGAGGTAATCCTGTGAGATCCTGGAAACACATCGGTGAACTCGATAAGATGGGATGATCATCGAGGGAAGGTCCCCCCGACTCATCCTCTCGATCTGCTCACTAATCAGTAATAGCATACAACCTGGGCCCCTCGCCGCACACACCTCTTAAGCTGCATACAGAGATGGTGCGAAAAGAAACGGGTCTCTTAACCCCTGATATCACTGACTCTACCCCAAGATCATCTATGCAAGCAATAGTCTTGTGGTAACAATCCACTCTAGCTCTGCGAGCGGACAACCAATCCATGCCTAAAATGATGCCATAAGATCCTAATGGAAGGATCCAAAGATCGAAGTAGTGGTGAAGGGTCCTAAATCCACTACACACTCCTTGGACTAAGGAGTCTACGTAAATCTTGGCTCCGTGAAGCCATCTCTACGTCCCAACTACGGCCCTGCGTAACTGCCACCAGCCTACAACGCTCTACCAAAGATGGTGCAATGAAAGAATCAGAAGAACCAGAATCAAATAATATGGAGGTGGAAATACCTCCAACACTACTCCGTCGTCTCAATCACGCAGACTGATGCTCTCACTGGCGGTTCTCAACTCAGCTGCAGAGATCCGATGACTCCGTGCCATATCTCCAACAAAGTAGGCTCGAGCTCGTGTCTTACCCTTCGTAGGGTTATGGGCAATCTCTCCAAATATGCCCAACGACTCCGCATGTTAACCATAACTTGATCGCTGGTCCTCTCCAAGGGGAAGCGGCTCCACTGGTACTCTAGATGATCGAGATGCCGATCCGACGATCCGGCTATGGACTCGGCCGAGGTCTCTACCGACGAGCTCCGTGTCGATCGAGCTCTCGGTGCACTCAATGTGTCCTGATGGGACCCTAGGTGAGGAGGCCCCATACTACGTCCTCTCAGTGCATCGAATCTACCCGAGGAGGTCGGTAAGGTGGCGGGTCTGCTCGGCTGGGCTGTGCTTTCTTCCTTTGTGGTGGCCTAAATGAAGCCTGCCCCCGAACTCTGCCCACCCCGAGGAGTGGGGATCGACCCTTCGACCTACTATCCCGCATCTCGCTGGATACGGCTCCGAACTCTATCTCTAGCTCCGCCGTGTCTTCCCCGTGTCTCTCTACAATATAGGCCTTCTCCACGGCCTCTCGCTAACGTCTATGGGTAGTGAATGCGAACTGCGCTGGGCCTAAATCCAAGTTCAAGCCCGAGATGAACTCCGTGAATCCGCACTGCTCATCCCGCATATAGTCGACGATCAAGTAGGTCCGTAAATCGACTCATACTCGGGCTACGGCCTCTGTCATCGATCACGACGGAGGTCATGAAACTCATCTATCCGC